>BQNB010007035.1:0-27067 GCA_026074375.1 Tanacetum coccineum
GGTTCATCACCATTCATGATTACTTGCCACAAGCCATAATATGTGTTTGTGAGGTACTGCTCCATCCTCATGCTCCAAAGGATATATTTACCTTTCTTAAGGATATGTAGCTTTACAGTAGATATCATTTAAGGAGATTGCACTGGTGCCATTTGTGGTGTAGGTTCTTCACTAGACATCTTGTATTGTAGGTAGAGATTTGGATCAGAATGAGTTCTTCTTATTCAGAGTTTCTCTACAAGCTCTGATACCACTTGTGAGTCCCAATGAATAGATCTTCTTAGCTTGTTTAAAGCTTAGTTAACTTGGATAAATCCAAACTAACTATGTGAGAAACTATGATTATGAATATTACAAGTTATGCGGAATCTAACTTGTAATACTAAGAAGAATATGGCTCTTGTGTGGTGGTGATGGCGGTTGACTTGGCTCTGCTTTTGGGTACAAGACATAATAGTCAAATTTTCTTGAAGGTTCTCCAAGAAGTCTAACTGTTGGAACACCTTTTTCATACCTTCTTTTGAGTTTTTATTGCGAGGATTTTCGCTTCTAAGGAAGATCTTCAACATCATCAACTTTTGCGACTTTATCTAGGCAACTTTCACAATTGCATACATCCCACCATATGTGTTTAACTTCTTGAGCGGGCTCCTGATCTGTTGGTGTGATCATATGAATCCCTGTGGGAAAAACATTTTCTGACTTGGGTTGTGAGGATGAGAATTTGATCTCGACTAAGCCATTCTCGTGTCTCACAAAACTGGAGCTGATGTTGACCAAACAGGAGCCTGATGAATCTTTTAATAATTGGTTATCCATTTTTCTGGAAGCAATTTAACTAATTCATCTCGGGATAACTGCTTGGGGACATAAGTCCAGGTTGGTGTTGCATTAGAGTCAACATCTATTAACAAAGCATCTCCTGCATTATCTTGTCCTGGAACCAGAATGTCTAGTTAAGGATTTTAAACTCGGTAGGCCATTTGGTAATGAAAGGTAGCCTGGAACGTATTCACTTGAGGTGTGCCACCAATCTGGATTTGGGCTTTGAGAGCTGTGAGTAATGATAGATCATTGAGAGGCATGTTCAAATTTGGGTAAAACGTGACAAAAATTGTTCCTGCATTTAAAGTAGTTTGTATGGTACCAATACATGCGTGTTGATATTCTACAAACCTTGTATCAAGCAAGGCTATCCAAGAATATACAGGAAGACCTTTTTTGCCATGAAAGGTTAATGCTAACCTTATAGCACTGAAATGAATATGTGTGTATCCTTGTGCTAAACAATGGCGAGGAAGGTCAGATGGTAGTGACAAAGATACCAAGTGTTCAACCTGGGATGCTGGTAATTGATGGGAGTCAAATTTAGAGGTTTGGACGAACTCTTTAATTTGTTTGTTTGGTAAAGAACCTATCAATTGTTTGACTCTTTTTGTGATTGAACTGGTTGGCTTTGTGAAAATTTGGTAAGGGTTTACCAAAGGCATTTCACTTACGAGAATTCTGGAATCATCTAGAACATAGGAAATTTCATATAGTTGATATATTTTAGATGCAGAGGATTGACGAAAACTAGAGGAGGATGAACGACTTGTGCAGATCTATAGAAGACCTGTAAGAACTATGGAAGACTAGACTATGTAGAAGAAACTTAAGAAGTTAAGAGAAGATTATAGAGAGAAGATTGTAGAGAGAGAAGTATAAGAAACACACATATATTCAAATTTTGATGCCTTACAATGGCAAGATACATGGCTATTTATAGCCTTAATTGGTACAACACACAAGCTTATAGTACAAGCATACTAGCTTTTTTACATAATTGCCTTATGACATAAGCGCTTACATCATTTAAGGCATGACATCATTGCATATGTCATTATTCCACACTAGAACATACTAGAGATATTAAACATAATTAAGCAAATAAAACACACTTAAAATATTATTATGCTAAACATTAAATGTTTAGCCTTCTTCATGGACTCTAACGAGCATCAAGGTGTGTCTGGTCATCTTCGAATGGATTGAAGTGTTCATCATCATCTAAAGACCAGAGTGATCTAGCATCGTCATCATCATCTGATGTTTCTATGTCACAATGATCAAAGTTGTCATAGAGCCACTGTCCATTTGCTTTAATCCATTTGTATGCATCCGGATGGTCTTTATTCCATACTGATATGTTCCACATTATGTAATATGGAATCTTGTCTGGTTCAACGCCATTTGCTCTTGCCATCAAACTTCTTGTGCCTGCATAAAGGGTTCGGAGTTTTCTTTCACACCTTCTGCTGGATGGGTTAACCTTGTACCAGTCAAGAATAAAACAATATGAGGCATGGTACATAACTGATCCGTCATTATTAACGGCTCTAGGTAGTAGGAAAGATCCTGGCCTTCGAAACATTACTAGTAGAAAGTCCCTTTTCCGGTGGTTGTTAACCATCTGGTCCATTGGTGATGTGGGACAAACCATTGTAGCATAGTAAGTAAATGTTTAGAGTGGGGGGGGGGACATCCTTGAACTGGCTCTTAACAACATATGATAGGAGTTTTTCTGCATTGAAGGTTATGCCAATTGTGAAGCTTTCAAAAAGGTAGTAGAAGAAGCACAGTGATTCTTTTGGAAACTTCCATAGGTCATGGATGTGAAAGACGTTGAGGAAAGGGTAGTCTGGATGAAACTTGAGGCCTTTTACGCACAGTCCATGGTTTTTGAGGAGGATAGTAAGAAATGTTTTGTAGCATAATTTAGCTCTTTTTTCAAAAGTTAAGTCTCTAATCGTTTCAACGATCTCCTCTGGTAGATCAAAAACAGGGATTGTTGGTGTGCGCTTGGAAGAAGATCCTTCTTCCTTATGGGAAGTGACCGAGAACACCATTGAGAGAAAGTGTAGAGTGTGTTTTGGAACTCGGCTTGCATCTTTTGGGTAGTTTTCCTCTAATTTATAGGCCTTTGGATGAGAGAGAAAGTCTGCAAGGAAGTTTTCTGTTCCTTTGATGTGTTTTACTGTAAACTTCTACTGTGAGAACCAATTTGACCACCTCAAAAGTTGTGCATGAGGGATCATCTTTCTTTTGAACTGTAGCATGTGTGGGAAGGAATACATGTCCATTTCAACTTAGAACTCATGTCCTATTAGATGAAACAGGAACTTCTCAATGCCTCGTTTGACTGCAAGGATTTCTTTAAACGTGGAGTGATAATGATGCTCAGATGCTTTAAACGTGCCACTCTTGTATCCACAAACGTGTCTTTTATTATTATTATCTTGAACAAGTAGGACCGCTCCCCAACACTCATCACTTGCATCTGTCTGCAGGATTCTTTTTTCTGAGGAGGCAGGAATCTTTAGTGGAGGCATCTTTTCTGCTAGGCACTTGATTGCTTTTACTGCTTCAGTTTGTCTTGACGTCCACTGTGGGGGATTCTTTTTTAACATGGGAAACAACAAGGCAGTATGATGTGACAATTTTGGCAAGAAATCTGCCATATAGTTGACTAACCCAAGAAACTGTTGAATCATCTTTTGTGAAGATAATTCATCCGGGAACTTTAGTAATTCTTGGGCCACATGTGGTTGGGGCTGGTATTTTCCGTCAGAAATTTCCATGCCAAGGAACTGGATTGTAGTCACCCCAACTTCCATCTTCTTCTCTGATAACATAATCCCATACTTGGCGACTAGAGAATAGAACTTTGAAAGTAATTCTGCATGAGACTGTTCATCCGGGGAAAACAGGAGAATATCATCAATGTAAACCAGTGTATTGGCGAGGATTGGCTCAAAAATGGTTATCATTGCTTTTTGGAAAGCTGATGGAGCATTTTTTAAACCAAACGGCATTACTTTCCACTGGTAATGATGATCTGGTATACAAAACGCTGTTTTTGGTCTATCTTCAGGCTTGATACCTAACTGCCAAAACCCAGATTTGAGATCAAACTTAGAAAGAACCCTAGCATCTGCCAAGTGCTGAAACAAGGATTTCTTCTGCGGGAGTGGGAATTTATCATCAGCTAAAAAATGATTTAGAGGCTGATAATTAATAACCAATCTCAGTTTTCCACGAACTTGTTCGCTTCTCTTATTGACATAAAAAGCTTCACATGCCCATGGTGAGGTAGTGGGTTCAATGATGCCTTGGGAAACCAGTTGCTCACACTCTTCTTGTTGCTAGTGGTAATTGATCAGGGTTCCTTTCCTGGGTGTACTTGCTTTGTAGGGTTGACATCTTCGTTTTGTTTAAAGGGAGTGAGGGACAAAAAATGAGGATTCAACCATACCGGTGAAGGGTGTTTGGTTAGGAATTCGGTATGGGAGGAGGCACAACAGGTTTGGATGAGTCTTTGCTTTATATTGGTTGATGTTGAATATGGGTGGGGTGATGCTTGCGACAAAAAGGATGCATGGCTGTCCAAGGATTAAAAAAGCTTCTGTAGTGAAGACCTTCACCTGACCAACGTAAGTTTGGTAGTTTATGCAGAATGTCGAAACCAATCAAGAGATCTTTTCCATGGGAGCTTGATCCTAAGAGCCTTCTTTTTATTACACATTTGGAAACAACCAAATATTAATAGGGACGCTGATTTTGTCATGACAAATTTTTCCCCATTAGCAGCCATGAAATTCTGGTGGTGAGGCTTCCAATAGTGATCTGGGAGGATAATTAGGCATTCAAAATGGAGAATGAGGAACCAGTATAAAGAATTACAAATAACCAGGAATAGGCTGGCGATGCACCGTAGGAGGTGAACTTTTGATAGTGGCAATGGTGGGTCTTCTTGTATTGAGTAAGACGTGTGGTATGGGTTGATCATATGTGGACCTCCGCAAACACCAGGCTCTGCCTCGTTGCTTTTTCTACATAGTTTTTTAGAAGCACCTTCATCCTCTATCTCCCAAAGGGTGGGGGAGTTGTGCAGATCTATAGAAGACCTGTAAGAACTATGGAATACTAGACTATATGTAGAAGAAACTTAAGAAGATTATAGAGAGAAGATTGTAGAGAGAGAAGTATGAGAAACTCACATATATTACTTCAAATTTTGATGCCTTACAATGGCAAGATACATGGCTATTTATAGCCTTGATTGTTACAACACACAAGCTTATAGTACAAGCATACTAACTCTTTTACATAATTGCCTTATGACATAAGCGCTTACATTATTTAAGGCATGACATCATTGCCTCTATGTCATTATTCTAACACCAGCACCGAACACCCACAATACCTAGAGATATTTATACTAATGCACTAGAATAAGCAAATAAAACACACGCTTTAAATATTATAATACTAAACATTAAATGTTTAGCCTTCCTTCTGACTTCAACGAGCATCAGGGTGTGTCGGGTCATCTTCGAATGGATCGAAGTGTTCATCGTCATCTGAAGACCAGAGTGATCTAGCATCGTCATCATCATCTGATGTTTCTACGTCACAATGATCAAAGTTGTCATAGAGCCACTTTCCATTTGCTTCAATCCATTTGTATGCATCCGAATGGTCTTTACTCCATACCGATATGTTCCACATTACGTAATATGGAATCTTGTCTGGATCAACGCCATTTGCTCTTGCCATCAAACTTCTTGTATCTGTATAAAGGGTTTAGAGTTTTCTTTCACACCTTCTGCTGGATGGGTTAACCTTATACCAGTTATGAATAAAGAAATATAGGGCATGGTACATAACTGATCCGTCATCATTAACGGCTCTAGGTGGTAGGAAAGATCCTGGCCTTCGAAACATTACCAGTACGTAAGTCCCTTTTTTGGTGGTTATTAACCATCTGGTCCATTGGTGATGTGGGGAAAACCATTATAGCATAGTAAGTAAATGTTTAGAGTGGGGAGACATCCTTAAACTGGCTCTTAACAACATATGATAGGAGTTTTTCTGCATTAAAGGTTATGCCAATTGTGAAACTTTCAAAAAGGTAGTAGAAAAAACACAGTGCTTCTTTTAGAAACCTCCATAGGTCATGGATGTGGAAGATGTTGAGGAAGGGGTAGTCGGAGGAATCCTGATGCCTTTTATGCACAGTCCCATGGTTTTTGAGGAGGATAGTAAGAAACATTTTGTAGCATAATTTAGCTCTTTTTTTAAAAGTCAAGTCTCTAATCGTTTCAACGATTTCTTCTGGTAGATCAAAAATAGGGATTGTTGGAGTAGGGTTGGAAGAAGATCCTTCTTACTTATGGGAAGTGACCGAGAAAACAAAATGAGAGAAGTTGTGGAGTGTTGTTTCTGAACTCGGGCTTGCATCTTTGGTAGTTTCCTCTAATTTATAGGCCTTTGGACGAGAGAGAAAGCCTGCAAGGACGTTCTCTGTTCCTTTGATGTGTTTTACTGTGAACTTCCACTGTGCGAACAATTTGACCACCATTAAAAGTTGTGACAGGTGGAGCATATTTCTTTGAACTGTAGCATGCGTGGAAAGGAAGACATGTCCATTTTAACTTGGAACTCATGTCCTATTAGATGAAACTAGAACTTCTCAATGCCTCGTTTGACTGCAAGGATTTCTTTGATTGTGGAGAGATAATCTGCTCAGATGCTTTAAATGGCCACTCTTGTATCACAAAAGTGTCTTTTTTTTATCTATTTCTCTTGAACAAAGTAGTGCTACCAACACTCATCACATGCATCTGTACTGCAGGATTCTTTTTTCGGAGGGAGGCAGGAATCTTTAGTGGAGGCTCTTTTCTGCTAGGCACTGAGTGCTTTCACTGTTTCAGTTTGTCTTGACGTCATTGTGGGGGATTATTTTTTTAACATGGGAAACAATAAGGCAGTAAGATGTGACATTTTGGCAAGAAATTGCCATATAGTTGAACTAACCCAAGAAACTTATTGAATCCTCTTTTGTGAAGATAATTCATCGGGAACTTTAGTAATTCTTGGGTCACATGTGGGGTGAGGTGTATTTTCAGTCAGAAATCCTGCGAAGGAACTAGATTGTAGTCACCCCAACTTCCCTCTTTTTTTCTGATACCATAATCCCATACTTGGCGACTAGAGAATAGAACTTTGAAAGTAATTCTGCATGAGACTGTTCATCCAGGGAAAACAAGAGAATATCATCAATGTAAACCAGTGTATTGGCGAGGATTGGCTAAAAATGGTTATCATTGCTTTTTGGAAAGCTGGTGGAGCATTTTTTAAAATCAAACGACATTGCTTTCCAATGGTAATGATGATCTGGTATACGAAACACCGTTTTTAGTCTGTCTTCAGGCTTGATACCTAGCTGCCAAAACCCAGATTTTAGATCAAACTTAGAAATAAACCCTAGCATCTGCAAGTGCTGAAACAGGATTTTCTTCTGCGGAAGTGGGAATTTATAATCATTTTAAAAAATGTTTAGAGGCTGATAATTAATATCCATCTAGTTTTCCACGAACTTGCTCGCTTCTCTTATTGACATAAAAGGCTTCACATGCCCATGGTGAGGTAGTGGGTTCAATAATGCCTTGGGAAACCAGTTGTTCACACTCTTCTTTAGCAAGTTGGTAATGATCAGGGTTCATTCTTGGGTGACTTGCTTTTGTATGGTTGACATCTTCATTTTGTTTAAATGGGAGTGAGACAAAAAATGAAGGTTTCAACCATAACATAAAGGGTGTTTGGTTAGGATATTCGGCTAGGGGAGGAGGCACAACAGGTTTGATACGTCTGTGCCTTTAATACTGCATTGGATATTGAATATGGGTGGGGTGATGCTTGCGACAAAAAAGGCGATGCATGGTTGTCCATGGATTAAAAAAGCTTCTGTAGTGAAGACCTTCACCTGACCAGCGTAAGTTTGGTAGTTTATGCAGAATGTCGAAACCAATCAAGAGATCTTTTCCATGGGAGCTTGATCCTAAGAGCCTTCTTTTTATTACACATTTTGGAAACAACCGAATATTAATAGGGACGCTTATTTTGTCAATGATAAATTTTTCCCCATTAGCAGCCATGAAATTCTGGTGTGAGGCTCCAATAGTGAATTTTAGGAGGATATTAGGATTCAAAATGGAGACTGAGGAACCAGTATCAAAGAATGCAATAACCGGAATAGGCTTGGCGTATGCATCCGTAAGGAGGTGAACTTTTGCTAGGGGGCACCAAGTTCTGAAACAAGGATTTCTTTTGCGAGAGTGGGTTGATCATGTGGACCCCAAAATCAGAATCACTTTCAAGTGAATCTGTGTTAGAATCATCATCGGATGAAAAATTTGAGTAGGCGATCGTGCACAAGACTGAGTCACTAGGCTCATCATCTAGAGAATATAGTGACTCTAGATCAGAAACATCAACTGGTTCTACTTGATTTAAAGCCTGGACCAGTGCCTGAGATCTTTTCTTATCCGGATAATTTCTTGCAAAATGACCTCTTTTTTGGCAAATGAAGCACCTGTCAGATGTTCTGCCTTGTTGCTTTTTCTTTCATATGAATTTCCACTTCTTGCTGCTTCGTCTAGAAAATCGGGGTTTACCAGAGAGACTTGAAAATCTTTTAGAGTGGAATTTCTTTTTTGTGTGAGTACAATCGCATGATGACTTATCTTTACATTTTAACTGCAGTTATTTGTCATCACATGCTGTTCTAATGCGTTTTTCAGTTCTTTCGAATTCAGCAAGGAACTTTTTTTGGTTGCAAAGTTTTGCCAAAGCATTAAGAATTAATTGGTATAACTCGCCAAGGGTTGTTTAGGCTATTGTGACATTTCATGCTTCTAAAGCCCGATATGCTTCTTTTCCAAGAGATTCTGGAAAGGAGTTAAGAAAGACTTGCTTTAGATTGACATCATTTACACCATTTAAACAGTAGAATCGCTGGGACATGCGATCATAGTGTTTTTCTAAATCCCACGGGCTGCCAATAAATTCTGAGTATATAATACTCATGAATGCTTCAGGAGATATTGACTGTTGTATCTGAAGTTGGCGATATTCGCCAAGACTGTGATACCAGTATCTAAGACGTCCTTAGAGCCTGTTAAGAATCTCTTTATGACTATGTCAATGGTATAATACTGCAATTCTGCAGTACACCAAGTTAGCATCTCGATGCTTCTTTCACGCCATTTTGATGGTGGTACGTCGTCGAAAGTGAAGTATTGTTTATGTCGGACTTTGGGAACTATGTGGGAGTCTCTTGGTTTGGGTTTTCCTGGTGTTCTTCATATTCATCTGCATCAAACTGGACTGTTGATTCTGCATTTTTCGGTTCAGCCATGAACAAATGTTCAAATGATTCAACATTGTCAAATTCTTCATAGTCCTTTTGGGGCTTGATGACTAGGGCAATGAATTAGGGGTTTTGGGGCTTGTCGGTTTGGGTGAGTGAGTTTAAGAACATTGAAACAGGGTTCACCTTCTAAATCGAGAGGACATTAGGGGTTTTTGTTGAAGCAACAACGTCAGCAATGGATTGTGATTCTTGTTAATAGGTGGGCTCCTTTTTGGTAGATAGTTTTAGCCTTCTTTGTTCTGACGCCTATATGTTTAGTGATGGTGATGTTGTGTGGGTGTAGGACCGGGGTAATGGTTGTGGGTTAAATGAGACACCTACAAAAGGGGTTGATGGTAACCTCCATGGATCATCAATAAGAGAGGTGATTCTCTTTTGTTTATGTTGCCGTTCTAGATCTTGAAGTTGATTCTTTAAGTTCTTCATTTCGGCCTCTTTTTGGGAGATTGAGGATGAAGGTTGAGTTGTAGGCGAAGTTCGAATGATTTGGATGATGTCCCGGTGAAGTTCTTGGATTTTGAAACGGAGTTCGTTGATAATACTCTCAAGGGATCTAATTCTTGATGAAAGATACTCTTGACTATTTGTAATCATTTCGGCCTCTTTTTGCGTGCCCAGTTGGACCTATAGTTGTTGGGTTTTTTTATCTTCCAATCATGTTTAGTACGACTATCAAGGTGTTCCAAGGCAATGAGAGCTGGGAATTCTTGCTCATATTCTTGTGAATATGAACATGAAGGACCTTTGGTTATTGGAAACACCGGTGGGTCTTGATGGAGGATGGATAAGGCCTTTTGGTTGTATGATGATAGTTTAGGTGGTGGTGGTGGTGTTGGTGGGGGTTTATGTAGTGATGGTGGAGTCTTGTGTGGTAGTGATAACAGTTGACTTGGCTCTGCTTTTGGGTACAAGACATAATAGTCAAATTTTCCCGACGGTTCTCCAAGAAGTCCAACTGTTGTGCAGATCTATGGAAGACTAGACTATATGTAGAAAAACTTAAGAGAAGATTATAGAGAGAGAATTGTAGAGAGAGAAGTATAAGAAACACACATATATTGCTTCAAATTCTGATGCCTTACAATGGCAAGATACATGGCTATTTATAGCCTTGATTGGTACAACACACAAGCCTATAGTACAAGTATACTTACTTTTTACATAATTGCCTTATGACATAAGCGCTTACATCATTTAAGGCATGACATCATTGCATATGTCATTATTCCACACGAGAACATACTAGAGATATTAAACATAATTAAGCAAATAAAACACACTTAAAATATTATTATACTAAACATTAAATGTTTAGCCTTCTTCATGGACTCCAGTGAGCATCAGGGTGTGTCGGGTCATCTTCGAATGGATCGAAATGTTCATCATCATCTGAAGACCAGAGTGATCTAGCATCATCATCATCATCTGATGTTTCTACTTCACAATGATCAAAGTTGTCATAGAGCCACTGTCCATTTGCTTCGATCTATTTGTATGCATCTGGATGGTCTTTACTCCATACCGATATGTTTCATATTACGTAATATGGAATCTTGTCTGGGTCAATGCCGTTTGCTCTTGCCATCAAACTTCTTGTGTCTGCATAAAGGGTTTGGAGTTTTCTTTCACATCTTCTGTTGGATGGGTTAACCTTGTACCAGTCATGAATAAAGCAATATAGGGCGTGGTACATAGCTGATCCATCATCATTAACGGCTTTAGGTGGTAAGAAATACCCTGACCTTCGAAACATTACCAGTACGTAAGTCCCTTTTCTGGTGGTTGTTAACCATCTGGTCCATTGGTGATGTGGAAATAACCATTGTAGCATAGTAAGTAAATGTTTAGAGTAGGGGGAACATCCTTAAACTGGCTCTTAACAACATATGATAGGAGTTTTTCTGCATTGAAGGTTATGCCAATCGTGAAGCTTTTAAAGAGGTAGTAGAAGAAGCACATTGCTTCTTTTGGAAACCTCCATAGGTCATGGATGTGGAAGATGTTGAGGAATGGGTAGTCTGGGTGAAACCTGAGGCCTTTTATGCATAACCCATGGTTTTTGAGGAGGATAGTAAAAAACGTTTTGTATCATAATTTAGCTCTTTTCTCAAAAGTCAAGTCTCCAATCGTTTTAACTATCTTCTCTGGTAGATCGAAAATAGGGATCGGTGGAGTAGGGGTGGAAGAAGATCCTTCTTCCTTATGAGAAGAGACCGAGAACACCATTGAGAGAAGGTGTGGAGTATGATTCTAAACTTGGCTTGCATCTTTAGGTAGTTTTCTTTTGATTATAGGCCTTTGGACGAGAGAGAAAGTCTGTAAAGACGTTTTCTGTTCCTTTGATGTGTTTTACTGTGAACTTCCACTGTGAGAACCAATTTGACCACCTCAAAAGTTGTGCATGAGGGAGCATCTTTCTTTTGAACTGTAGCATGTGTGGAAAGGAATACATGTCCATTTCAACTTGGAACTCATGTCCTATCAGATGAAACTAGAACTTCTCAATGCCTTATTTGACTGCGAGGATTTCTTTAAACGTGGAGTGATAATGCTGCTCAAATGCTTTAAACGTGCCACTCTTGTATCCACAAACGTGTCTTTTATTGTTATTATCTTGAACAAGTAGGACCACTCCCCATCACTCATCACTTGCATCTGTCTGTAGGATTCTTTTTTCTGCGAAGGCAGGAATCTTTAGTGGAGGCATCTTTTCTGCTAGGAACTTGATCGCTTTCACTGCTTTAGTTTGTCTTGGCGTCCACTGTGGGGGATTCTTTTTTAACATGGGGAACAACAAGGCAGTGTGATGTGACAATTTTGGCAAAAAATCTGCCATATAGTTGACTAACCCAAGGAACTGCTGAATCATCTCTTGTAAAGATAATTCATCCGGGAACTTTAGTAATTCTTGGACCACAAGTGGTTGGGGCTGGTATTTCCCGTCGGAGATTTCCATGCCAAGGAACTGGATTGTGGTCACTCCAACTTTCATCTTCTTCTCTGATAACATAATCACATACTTGGTGACTAGAGAATAAAACTTTGAAAGTAATTCTGCATGAAACTGTTCATCCGGGGAAAACAGGAGGATATGATCAATGTATACTAGTGTATTGTCAAGGATTGGCTCAATAATGGTTATCATTGCTTTTTGGAAAGCTGATGGAGCATTTTTTAAACCAAACGGCATTACTTTCCACTGGTAATGATGATCTGGTATACAAAACGCCATTTTTATTCTGTCTTCAGGCTTGATACCTAACTACCAAAACCTAGATTTGAGATCAAACTTAGAAAGAACTTTAGCATCTGCCAAGTGCTGAAATAAGGATTTCTTTTGCGGGAGTAGGAATTTATCATCAGCTAAAAAATGATTTAGAGGCTAATAATTAATAACCAATCTTAGTTTCCCATGAACTTGTTCGCTTCTCTTATTGACATAAAAAGCTTCACATGCCCATGGTGAGGTAGTGGGTTCAATAATGCCTTGGAAACCAGTTGTTCACATTCTTCCTTGGCAAGTTGGTAATGATCACTGTTCATTCCAGGGTGACTTGCTTTTGTAGGGTTGACATCTTCGTTTTGTTTAAAAGGGAGTGAGACAAAAAATAAAGGATTCAACCATAACGGTGAAGGGTGTTTGGTTAGGAATTCGGTATGGGAGGAGGCACAACAGGTTTGGATGAGTCTTTGCTTTATACTACTGATATTGAATATGGGTGGGGTGATGCTTGCGACAAAAAGGCGATGCATGGCTGTCCACGGATTAAAAAAGCTTCTGTAATGAAGACCTTCACCTGACCAACGTAAGTTTGGTAGTTTATGCAGGATGTCAAAACCAATCAAGAGATCTTTTCCATTGTAGCTTGAGCCTAGGAGCCTTCTTTTAATTACGCATTTTCTAAACAACCGAATTTTAATAGGGATGCTTATTTTGTCAAAGACAAATTTTTCCCCATTAGCAGCCATGAAATTCTGGTGGTGAGGCTTCCAATAGTGATCTGGGAGGATATTAGGATTCAAAATGGAGACTGAGGAACCAGTATCAAAGAATGCAATAACCGGAATAGGCTTGGCGTATGCATCCGTAAGGAGGTGAACTTTTGCTAGTGGCAATGGTGGGTCTTCTTGTATTGGTAAGACGTGCGGTATTGGGTTGATCATGTGGACCCCAAAATCAGGCTCTGCCTCGTTGCTTTTTCTACATAGTTTTTCGCCATTTTGATGGTGGTACGTCATCGAAAGTGAAGTATTGTTTTATGTCGGACTTTGGGAACTCTGTGGGAGTCTCTTGGTTTGGGTTTTCTTGGTGTTCTTTATATTCTTGTGCATCAAACTATACTGTTGATTTTGCATTTTCTAGTTTAGCCATAAACAAATGTTCAAATGATTTAACATTGTCAAATTCTTCATAGTAATTTTGGGGCTTGATAGATAGTAAGAGCGTATGGCTCTGATACCAAAGGGTGGGGGGAGTTGTGCAGATCTATAGAAGACCTGTAAGAACTATGGAAGACTAGACTATATGTAGAAGAAACTTAAGAAGTTAAAAGAAGATTATAGAGAGAAGATTGTAGAGAGAGAAGTATAAGAAACACACATATATTACTTCAAATTTTGATGCCTTACAATGGCAAGATACATGGCTATTTATAGCCTTGATTGGTACAACACACAAGCTTATAGTACAAGCATACTTACTTTTTTACATAATTGCCTTATGACATAAGCGCTTACATCATTTAAGGCATGACATCATTACATATGTCATTATTCCACACTAGAACATACTAGAGATATTAAACATAATTAAGCAAATAAAACACACTTAAATTATAATTATACTAAACATTAAATGTTTAGCCTTCTTCATGGACTCCGGCGAGCATCAGGGTGTGTCGGGTCATCATCGAATGGATCGAAATGTTCATCGTCATCTGAAGACCAAAGTGATCTAGCATCATCATCATCATCATCTGATTTTTCTACTTCACAATGATCAAAGTTGTCATAGAGCCACTGTCCATTTGCTTCGATCCATTTGTATGCATGTGGATGGTCTTTACTCCATACTGATATGTTCCACATTACGTAATACGGAATCTTATCTGGGTTAACGTTGTTTGCTCTTGCCATCAAACTTCTTGTGTCTGCATAAAGGGTCCGGAGTTTTCTTTCACACCTTCTGTTGGATGGGTTAACCTTGTACCAGTCATGAATAAAGCAATATGGGGAGTGATACATAACTGATCCATCATCATTAACGGCTTTAGGTGGTAGGAAAGACCCTGGCCTTTGAAACATTACCAGTACGTAAGTCCCTTTTTTGGTGGTTGTTAACCATCTGGTCCATTGGTGATGTGGGACAAACCATTGTAGCATAGTAATTAAATGTTTAGAGTGGGGGGAGACATCCTTAAACTGGCTCTTAACGACATATGATAGGAGTTTTTCTGCATTGAAGGTTATGCCAATCGTGAAGCTTTCAAAGAGTAGTAGAAGAAGCACAGTGCTTCTTTTGGAAACCTCCATAGGGTCATGATTTGATAGATTGAGGAATGGGTAGTCTGGGTGAAACATAAGGGTTTTTATGCATAACCCATGATTTTTGAGGAGGATAGTACGAAAACGTTATTTTGTATCCCCCCACCCCCCCCTCCCCCCACCCCCCCGCTTAATTATACACTTTTCGTCAAAAGTCAAGTCTCCAATTGTTTTAACTATCTCTTCTGGTAGATCGAAAACAGGGATCGGTGGAGTGGGGGTGGAAGAAGATCCTTCTTCCTTATGGGAAGCGACCGAGAACACCATTGAGAGAATGTGTGGAGTGTGTTTCTAAACTTGGCTTGCATATTTTAGGTAGTTTTCTTCTGATTTATAGGCCTTTGGACGAGAGAGAAAGTCTGCAAGGACGTTTTCTGTTCCTTTGATGTGTTTTACTGTGAACTTCCACTGTGAAAACCAATTTGACCACCTCAAAAGTTGTGCATGAGGGAGCATCTTTCTTTTGAACTGTAGCATGTGTGGAAAGGAATACATGTCCATTTCAACTTGGAACTCATGTCCTATTAGATGAAACTGGAACTTCTCAATGCCTCGTTTGACTGCAAGGATTTCTTTAAACGTGGAGTGATAATGCTGCTCAGATGCTTTAAACGTGCCACTCTTGTATCCACAAACGTGTCTTTTATTATTATTATCTTGAACAAGTAGGACCGCTCCCCAACACTCATCACTTGCATCTGTCTGTAGGATTCTTTTTTATGCGAAGACAGGAATCTTTAGTGGAGGCATCTTTTCTGCTACAACTTGATCGCTTAGTTCTTCAGATTGTGCTTGGCGTCTATTGTGGGGGATTCTTTTTTAACATGGGGAACAACAAGGCAGTGTGATGTGACAATTTTGGAAAAAAATCTGCCATATAATTGACTAACCCAAGGAACTGCTGAATCATCTTTTATGAAGATAATTTATCTGAGAACTTTAGTAATTCTTGGGCCACATGCGGTTGGGGCTGGTATTTCCCGTCGGAGATTTCCTCCAAGGAACTTGATATGTGGTCACTCTAAACTTCCATCTTCTTCCTCTGATACATAATCTCATCCTTGGTGACTAGAGAATATAACTTTGAAGTAATCTGCATGAGACTGTTCATCCGTGGGAAAACAAGAGGATAATGAATTCAATGTATACTAGAGTATTGGCAGGATTGGCTCCAAAATGTTTTATCATAGCTTTTTTGGAAAGCTGATTAGCATTTTTTAACCAAACACATTACTTTCCCTGTGTAATAGATGATCTGGTATACAAAACCTGATTTTTAGGGTAACCGGGGGCTTGGGGGGTCATCAGAGTTTGGAGGGGAAGGGGCGGGCGGGGGGTAACTGCCAAAACCCAAGATTTTGAGATCAAACCTTAAGAAAGTACTTTAGCATTCTGCCAAGTTGTTTGAAACAAGGATTTCTTTTGCGGGAGTGGGAATTTATCATCAGCTAAAAAATGATTTAGAGGCTGATAATTAATAACCAATCTCAGTTTTCCACGAACTTGTTCGCTTCTCTTATTGACATAAAAAGCTTCACATGCCCATGGTGAGGTAGTGGGTTCAATAATGCCTTGGGAAACCAGTTGTTCACACTCTTCCTTGGCAAGTTGGTAATGATCAGGGTTCATTCTAGGGTGACTTGCTTTTGTAGGGTTGACATCTTCGTTTTGTTTAAAAGGGAGTGAGACAAAAAATAAAGGATTCAACCATAACAGTGAAGGGTGTTTGGTTAGGAATTCGGTATGGGAGGAGGCACAACAGGTTTGGATGAGTCTTTGCTTTATACTGCTGATATTGAATATGGGTGGGGTGATGCTTGCGACAAAAAGGCGATGCATGGCTGTCCACGGATTAAAAAAGCTTCTGTAATGAAGACCTTCACCTGACCAACGTAAGTTTGGTAGTTTATGCAGGATGTCAAAACCAATCAAAAGATCTTTTCCATGGGAGCTTGAGCCTAGGAGCCTTCTTTTAATTACGCATTTTGGAAACAACCTAATATTAATAGGGACGCTTATTTTGTCAAGGACAAATTTGTCCCTATTAGTAGCCATGAAATTCTAGTGGTGAGGCTTTTAATAGTGACCTGGGAGGATATTAGGATTCAAAATGGAGACTAAGGAACCAGTATCAAAGAATGCAATAACCGGAATAGGCTTGGCGTATGCATCCGTAAGGAGGTAAACTTTTACTAGTGGCAATGGTGGGTCTTCTTGTATTGGTAAGATGTGCGGTATTGGGTTGATCATGTGGACCCCAAAATCAGAATCACTTTCAAGTGAATTTGTATCAGAATCATCATCGGATGAAAAATCTGAGTAGGCGATCATGCAAAAGACTGAGTCACTAGGCTCATCATCTAGATAATAAAGTGACTCTAGATCAGAAACATCAACTGGTTCTACTTGATTTAAAGCCTGGATCAGTGCCTGAGATCTTTTCTTATCTGGACAATTTTTTGCAAAATGACCTCTTTTTTTGCAAATGAAGCACCTGTCAGATGTTCTGCCTCGTTGCTTTTTCTTTCTTATGAATTTCCACTTCTTGCTGCTTCGTCTAGAAAACCAAGGTTTACCAGAGAGACTTGAATTTTTTTTAAAGTGGAATTTTTTTTTGTGTGAGTACAATCGCATGATGACTTATCTTTACATTTTATCTGCAGGTATTTGTCATCACATGCTGTTCTAAGGCGTTTTCCAGTTCTTTCGAATTCAGCAAGGAACTTTTTCTGGTTGTAAAGTTTTGCCAAAGCATTAAGAATTAACTGGTATAGCTCGCCAAGGGTTGTTTGGGCTATTGTGACATTTCTTGCTTCTAAAGCCCGATATGCTTCGTTTCTAAGAGATTCTAGAAAGGAGTTAAGAAAGACTTGCTTTTGATTGACATCATCTACTCCATTTAAATAGTAGAATCACTGGGACATGCGATCATAGTGTTTTTTTAAATATTTCTTCTGGAAGGAACAACACTTCATCTTGAGGAATTCTTCTCTAGCATGGGTTGTGTGTTCCCATGGGCTGCCATTAAATTCTGAGTATATAATACTCATGAATGCTTCAGGAGATATTGACTGTTGTATCTGAAGTTGGTGATATTCGCCAAGATTGTGATACCGGTCTCTGAGACGTCCTTGGAGCCTGGTTAAGAATCTCTTTATGACTACATCAATGGTATAATACTGTGATTCTGCAGTACACCAAGTTAGCATCTCGATGCTTCTTTCACTCCATTTTGATGGTGGTATGTCATCGAAAGTGAAGTATTGTTTTATGTCGTACTTTGGGAACTCTGTGGGAGTCTCTTGGTTTGGCAATGGTATAATACTGCAATTCTGCAGTACACCAAGTTAGCATCTCAATGCTTCTTTCACACCATTTTGATGGTGGTATGTCATCAAAAGTGAAATATTGTTTTATGTCGGACTTTGAGAATTCTGTAGGAGTCTCTTGGGGGTTTTGGGGCTTGTCGGTTTGGGCGAGTGAGTTTAAGAACATTGAAACAGGGTTCACCTTTTGAATCGGGAGGACATCAAGGGTTTTTGTTGAAGCAACAACGTCAGCAAGCAACAAACTCAGCAAGGATTGTTGATTCTATGAATAAGGTTGGCTCCTTATGGTGATGTTTAGCCTTCTTTTATTTTGCGAACCCCATTATGTTTATTGATGGTGATGTAGTGTGGTGTGTAAACCCGGGGGTAACGGTTATGGGTCAAATGAGACACCTACAAAAGGGGTTGATGGTAACCTCCATGGATCATCAATAAGAGAGGTGATTCTCTTTTGTTTATGTTGCCGTTCTAGATCTTGGAGTTGATTCTTTAAGTTCTTCATTTCAGCCTCTTTCTGGGAGATAGAGGATGAAGGTTGAGTTGTAGGCGAGGTTTGAATGATTTGGATGATTTCCCGGTGAAGTTCTTGGATTTTGAAACGGAGTTCGTTGATGATACTCTCAAGGGATCTAACTCTTGATGAAAGATACTCTTGACTATTTGTGATCATACCTTGTTGTGAGAGAATTTTCACAAGAACTTTGTTCTGAGCAACAACGTTTTCACTCTGCCAATTCAGGGTGGCTTCAGCGGGACTGATTGTGTTTGCCTGCCCAGTTGGACCTATAGTTGTTGGGTTTTTTATCTTCCAATCATGTTTAGTACGACTATCAAGGTGTTCAAAGGCAGTGAGGGCTGGGAATTCTTGCTCATATTCTTGTGAATATGAACATGAAGGACCTTTGGTTATTGGAAACACCGGTGAGTCTTGATGGAGGATGGATAAGGCCTTTTGGTTGTATGGTGATAGTTTAGGTGGTGGTGGTGATGTTGGTGGGGGTTTATGTGGTGATGGTGGAGTCTTGTGTGGTGGTGATAGCGGTTGACTTGGCTCTGCTTTTGGGTACAAGACATAATAGTCAAATTTTCCCGACGGTTCTCCAAGAAGTCCAACTGTTGGATCACCCTTTTCATACCTTCTTTTGAGTTTTTGTTGCGAGGACTTCCGCTTCTTAGGAAGATCTTCATCATCATCATCAATTTTTGCGGCTTCATCGAGGCAACTTTCACAATTGCATACATCCCACCATATGTGTTTAATCTCTTGAGCGGGCTCTTGATCTGTTGGTGTGATCATATGAATCCCTGTGGGAAAAACATTATCTGACTTGGGTTGTGAGGATGAGAATTTGATCTCGACTAAGCCATTCTCGTGTCTCACAAATTCTGGGGCTGATGTTGAACGAACAGGAGCCTGATGAATCTGTTCGTAATTAGTTATCCATTTTTCTGGAAGCAATTTAACTAATTCTTCACGGGATAATTGCCTGGGGACATAAGTACAGGTTGGTGTTGCGTTAGAGTCAACATCTATCATCAAAGCATCTCCTGCATTATCTTGGCCTGGAACCAGAATGTCTAGCGAATGATTTTGGACTCGGTAGGCCATTTGGTAATGAAAGGTAGCCTGGAACGTATTCACTTGAGGTGTGCCACCAATCTGGATTTGGGCTTTGAGAGCTGTGAGTAATGATGGATCATTGAGAGGCATGTTGAAATTTGGGTAAAACGTGACAAAAATTGTTCCTGCATTTAAAGTAGTTTGTATGGTACCAATACATGCGTGTTGATATTCTACAAACCTTGTATCAAGCAAGGCTATCCGAGAATATGCAGGAAGACCTTTTCTGCCATGAAAGGTTAATGCTAACCTTATAGCACCAAAATGAATATGTGTGTATCCTTGTGCTAAACAATGGCGAGGAAGGTCAGATGGTAGTGACAAAGATACCAAGTGTTCAACCTGGGATGCTGGTAATTGATGGGAGTCAAATTTAGAGGTTTGGACGAACTCTTTGATTTGTTTGTTTGGTGCAGAACCTATCAATTGTTTGACTCTTTTTGTGATTGAGCTGGTTGGCTTTGTGAAGATTTGGTAAGGGTTTACCAAAGGCATTTCACTTACGGGAATTCTGGAATCATCTGGAACATAGGAAATTTCATATAGTTGATCTATTTTAGATGCAGAGGACTGACGAAAACTAGAGGAGGATGAACGACTAAAGAGGTTGTTGTTACTCATGATTTTAAGAATTATAGACTTTATTTTCTAACTCTATACTCTCCCGGAGGAAACAACTGCGACCACTATTGTCGACTTACATATCCTGCAACGGCCCTGATAGAAGATAGAAAATAAATGCAATAAAATAATTTTCAATAAATAAAGTTGCACGATTTTTACAATTCTTAGTTTTTAATCCCTTCTTAGATGATTCCTTCTGATGAAAGTATGGTACACATCGAGGTTTTGTCAGTGTTGTATGAAAATAGGCTGTCGTTTCCTGACGGCTCGCTCTCATTGTCTCGGAAGTTAAAAGACCACAGGACTCGAAATTTAGCCATTTTCTTAATCAGGACAATTTTTTGTCAAATTGACCTCTTTTCTTGACAAAACGAAAGCACCTGTAGTTGATCTGCCTTGTTGCTTATTTCTTTTTATGTAATGTTCCACTTCATGGCTGCTTCGTCTAGAAAATACCTTGGGTTTTAGCCATGAGAGGACTTGAAAATCTTTTAGAGTGGAATTTCTTTTTTGTGTAAGTACAATCGCATGATGATTATCTTTAAATTTTTATCTGATGTATTGTCTATCACATGCTGTCACAGGCGTTTTCAGTTCGGTAGGATCGATAGGAACTTGTTTTCGGAGTTGTAAAGGGTTTGCCAATGCATTAAGAATTAACTGGGTAAGTCGCAGGGTTGTTTGGTATATTGTGACATTTGCTTGCTTCTAAAAGCTGATTGCTTCGTTCCAAGGATTCTGGAAAGGATGTTAAGATAGACTGCTCTTTCAGATTGACATCATCTACTCCAATTAAACAGTTAGTAATCGTATAGGACATGCGTTGGGTGTTCAGTAGTGTTTTCTAAATCTTTCTTCCTAGGATTGGAAAACACTTTCATCTTGAGGAATTCGTTCTTTAGAATGGGCTGTGTTTTCCCAAACGGGCTGCATTAAATTCATGAGTTATAATACTCACTGAGAATGCTTCAGGAGATATTGACTGTTGTATTGAAGTTGGGGGATCTTCGGCCAAGACTTGGGTGATAACAGTTCTCTGAGACGTCCTTGGGGGCTGGTTAAGAATCTCTTTATGACTACGTCAATGGTATAATACTGCAATTCTGCAGTACACCAAGTTAGCATCTCGATGCTTCTTTCACGCCATTTATATGGTCATACGTCGTCGAAAGTGAAGTATTGTTTTATGTCAGACTTTGGGAACTCTGTGGGAGTCTCTTGGTTTGGGTTTTCCTGGTGTTCTTCATATTCTTCTGCATCAAACTGGACTGTTGATTCTGCATTTTCCGGTTCAGCCATGAACAAATGTTTAAATGATTCAACATTGTAAAAATTTTCATAGTCCTTTTGGGGCTTGATAACTGGGTAAATGAATTGGGGGTTTTGGGGCTTGTCGGTTTGGGTGAGTGAGTTTAAGAACATTGAAACAGGGTTCACCTTCTGAATCGGGAGGACATCAGGGGTTTTGACTTCCTCTGTCTTGTGTTTGATTATGTTCAATGTATAGTGTAATTTCTGGTGTTGTGAATTGTGATTTTTTTGTGTTTGGTGACTTTTGTAGTCATTTTGAGATTTGTATGGTTTTTGTTGGATGGGAGGGTGTTGTGACGTGTTTTTTTGTTTGGTTTTTTGATTTTTTCGGTTCTGGAGGGTTGTGGGGGGGGTCGCGGCGGGGGGACGTTGGCCGGTGGTGTGGGTTGTTACTTTGTTTGTTTTTACTTTTTGTTGTTTTGGTTGTTTGTCTTTGCGTTAGTAGTTGATCATTGGGGGGAGGGGTAATGTGCTGGTCTAATTGATGTGTTTGGGATTTGTATTTTTGATCTTTTTTTTTTTTTTATTTTTTTCTTTTTTTTTTTTTTTTTTTTTTGTTTTTTTTTTTTTTTTTTTTTTATTTTTTTTTTTGTATTTATTCTTTTATTTGTTTTTTTGTTTTTTTTTTTTTTTTTTATTGTTATTTTTTTTTTTTATTTTTTTTTTTTTTTATTTTGTTTGTTCTTATTTTAATTTTTTTAAAATAAGTTTTAGTATAGATTATTGATTGATTTGAACATTATGTTGATTTGATGTAAAACTAATTTTGAGACAATGTGATATTTGTTTTGTGTTGTGAAGATAAACATTGTTGTGTGAGAATTGTGTTATATTGTGATAATTTTTTGTTATTTTTTTGTGTGTTCTGATTGTATGTTATGGATTATTTGTTTTCATCATTTATGAATGTTGTTGATTTTGCTGCTTTTTTTTTGTGTTTGTTGAATGCTTACCTTATCACCTTGAAGTGTTGTGTTTGTATGTTGGTGTTGATTTGAGTGACTAAGTTGTTTGATTATGTGTTGTGAAGAACAATGTCAGCAATGGATTGTGATTCTTGTGAAAAGGTGGGCTCCGTTTTGGTGGATGGTTTTAGCCTTCTTTGTTCTGACGCCTATATGTTTAGTGATGGTGATGTTGTGTGGGTGTAGGACTAGGGTAACGGTTGTGGGTCAAATGTGACACCTACAAAAGGGATTGATGGTAACCTTCATGGATCATCAATAAGAGAGGTGATTCTCTTTTGTTTATGTTGCCGTTCTATATCTTGGAGTTGATTCTTTAAGTTCTTCATTTCAGCCTCTTTCTGGGAGATAGAGGATGAAGGTTGAGTTGTAGGCAAGGTTCAAATGATTTGGATGATTTCCTGGTGAGGTTCTTGGATTTTGAAATTGAGTTTCCCATTGATGATATACCAAGATCTACACTCTGATGAAAGATACTCTTGACTGCTTTTGTGATTATACTTATGTTAATGATGAGAATTTTCACAAGAACTTTGTTTCTGATGCCACAGTGTTTCCACTTGCCAATCAGGTGGTGGCTTTCAGCAGGACTGATTGTGTGTTGCATGCCCAGCTTAGACTGATAGTAGATTGGGATGTTGTTTGTCTTCAAGATCAGAGCGTTAGTAGTGACTATCGGTGTTCAGAATGGGCAGTGAGGGCTGGGAATTCTTCTCATATTCTTGTGAATATGAACATAATGATCTCTTGGTTTATGGACAACACCCGGTGGGTCTTGATGGAGGATGGATAAGGCCTTTTGGTTGTATGGTGATAGTTTAGGTGGTGGTGGTGATGTTGGCGAGGGTTTATGTGGTGATGGTGGAGTCTTGTGTGGTGGTGATAGCGGTTGACTTGGCTCTGCTTTTAGGTACAAGACATAATAGTCAAATTTTCCCGAAGGTTTTCCAAGAAGTCCAACTGTTGGATCACCTTTTCCATACCTTCTTTTGAGTTTTTGTTGCGAGGATTTGTCCGCATTCTTAGGAAAGATCTTCTCATCATTAATTTTTGCTGGGCTATCATCTAGGCAATGTTTTCACCAATTGCATACATCCCACCAGATGTGTTTAACTTTTTGAGTGGGCTCCTGATCTGTTGGTGTGATCATATGAATCCCTGTGGGAAAAACATTTTCTGACTTGGGTTGTGAGGATGAGAATTTGATCTCGACAAGCATGTGCGGTGTCTCACAAATTCTGGAGCTGATGTTGACCGAACAGGAGCCTGATGAATCTGTTCGTAATTAGTTATCCATTTTTCTGGAAGAAATTTAACTAATTCATCTCGGGATAACTGCCTGGGGACATAAGTACATGTTGGTGTTGCGTTAGAGTCAACAATAGCAGTTCTAAGATTTGTTTTTACTGCGTTTTCACTCAGAATTTAATTTAAAACCTTAAAGTATATAATTTTAAGATTTGAAGTTATTTATTTTCTATCTTCTATCAGGGCCGTTGCAGGAAGAGTGTAGTAGATATAGTGGTTGCAGTATGTGTTCCTCGGGGAGAGTAGTGAAGTAGAATAAAGTCTATAATTCTAGTAAAGTGCGAGTGTAAGTGTAGCAATCAACCTGTCTTTAGTTCAGTTTCATCTTCCTTGCTTTCGGCTAGTCCCTCTGCATCTAATATGGCTGGCCACTTTTAAAAAAAAATATCTTGTAATTTTGATTATCTTGTGTATTTACTTTCCTTTGTTAAAAGAACCTATTTTAAGGGATAAGCATTAAAAGGTTTTAGCAAATATTTTGTGTAATCTTCAAAATAGGAAGAAAAAAAATATTTTGTCCCCCTCCTTTGCTTAATAAAAATCGGTCCATATAAGTGTTGATACACCAAGATCTTTTAATTAGGGAAAAGAGTGTAATTAAAAAGGGAAGAAATCTTTTAATTTGCAAACAAGTAATTTTTGTCTTTCTCTCCCCTTTTTCTCTTTATAAACCGGCCCCCCTCTCTCCCATATACAGTATTCTCTCAAAAAAATTCTTACTCCATAATTTTGTGTATTCCTCCATCAAAGTTTCAAGCAAGAAGAAGGTTTAGGTGTTTTTGAGTAATCTTGGTGTGGTTTGATCTTCAATCTTTGGTGTGTTCTTGGTGTTTGATTTGTACTCCTCCCTCATTCCATAGGTAAGTCTTGATTTTGTTTCACTCTTGTTGTCACCGTGATTACATATGTAAAAGTTTTCATAAAAACCTAGAAGATTGTAAGGTATAATGTGTTTATGATCTTGGCAAATTTCTCTAGGGTTTAATCTAATTAAAATAGTTAAATTACATGTTATGAAACCCTAAGATAATCATTAAATGTGTTATTAATAAAAACTACAAGATTAGAAACCCTAGATGAATTAGTTAAATTGCTTCCAGAAAAATGGATAACTAATTATGAACAGATTCATCAGGCTCCTGTTCGGTCAACATCAGCTCCAGAATTTGTGAGACACGAGAATGGCTTAGTCGAGATCAAATTCTCATCCTCACAACCCAAGTCAGAAAATGTTTTTCCCACAGGGATTCATATGATCACACCAACAGATCAGGAGCCCGCTCAAGAAGTTAAACACATATGGTGGGATGTATGCAATTGTGAAAGTTGCCTAGATGAAGCCGCAAAAATTGATGATGATGAAGATCTTCCTAAGAAGCGGAAATCCTCGCAACAAAAACTCAAAAGAAGGTATGAAAAAGGTGATCCAACAGTTGGACTTCTTGGAGAACCTTCGGGAAAATTTGACTATTATGTCTTGTACCCAAAAGCAGAGCCAAGTCAACCGCTATCACCACCACACAAGACTCCACCATCACCACATAAACCCCCGCCAACATCACCACCACCACCTAAACTATCACCATACAACCAAAAGGCCTTATCCATCCTCCATCAAGACTCACCGGTGTTTCCAATAACCAAAGATCCTTCATGTTCATATTCACAAGAATATGAGCAAGAATTCCCAGCCCTCACTGCCTTTGAACACCTTGATAGTCGTACTAAACATGATTGGAAGATAAAAAACCCAACAACTATCGGTCCAACTGGGCATGCAAACACAATCAGTCCCGCTGAAGCCACCCTGAATTGGCAGAGTGAAAACGTTGTTGCTCAAAACAAAGTTCTTGTGAAAATTCTCTCACAACAAGGTATGATCACAAATAGTCAAGAGTATCTTTCATCAAGAGTTAGATCCCTTAAGAGTATCATCGATGAACTCCGTTTCAAAATCCAAGAACTTCACCAGGAAATCATCCAAATCATTTGAACCTCGCCTATAACTCAACCTGCATCCTCTAACTCCCAGAAAGAGGCTGAAATGAAGAACTTAAAGAATCAACTCCAAGATCTAGAACGACAATGTTAGGAATTAAAGTCTTCATACTTAATACTGCCAAGACAGAGTTTGTACTGCCAAGCATAATTTAGTACTCAGTTTATAACTAACAGTATTAACTGTGTTAATACTGCCAGTACTAATCAGTTAGTACTGCTAGTGTAAACTTAGTACTGCTAGAGCAAAGTTAGTACTGCCAGTACTAACTTAATACTGCTGAAAGACTGAAGTTAATGATGATTGAGAAGATTACATCTGAAGTTAATGTTGCTGCTGAAATTAATGCTGATTAGTCAAATAGAAGACTGAAGTTAATGCTGCTAGTGAATACAGTTAATTCTGATTGAAGATACAAAAGGAAACAATATATTCTATATGCTACAAAGGAAACAAGATATGCTAAAGAAGGAAACAAGATCAACATTATTGATGGAGTGATGATATGCTTTAAAGAGAAGATTTAGTTTCCTTATACAGTTTCCTTGTAATTAATGTGTAATTAATTGTATTAATTATGTTTCCTTGTACGTCTTATGATCTCTCTATATAAAGAGATCATAGACACATAGTTTTGCATCAAGAAAAAGTGTGTGTGTGTAGAGATATAGCTTCAAGGTTGTAAACCCTATCACTAAGTTAGAGTGATCGTATTAATATATTGAAGCTTGTTGTGTTATATCTTTGTGTCAATCATAATTCACTGTTTGATTGAATATACTTCTTAGTGGTATAAGCTAGATTCCGCATAGCTTATATCATTCAAATCAAGTGGTATCAGAGGGTACTAAACCTTATAAGCTAAGGAGTTAAAGATCGGTTTTTAGGACCAACAAGTGGTATCAGAGGTACAAGGTTTTAAAGAAACCCTTAAAACCCTAATTTTCAAGAAATCGTATGGTGAAAGTTTTATGGGGTTTTGAAGATTCAGTGCTATAATGATGCTTATAATCGTCCTCTCTACCTGTTTGGGTATGCAATACGATTGGTAAGCTTTGTCACTATTTATTTAGGTTTCTTTTTGATCCGTTATGCTCTAACTGATCAAAC
>BQNB010007035.1:36460-75599 GCA_026074375.1 Tanacetum coccineum
TTTGTATTTCCCGAGTCTTGTGTCTATTCTGGTACGGTTGGAAGAAATTTGCACATCGCAAATGGGAATGTATATTATAGTCAAAACTCACGTATTTTTACTACCATCGCAATTAATGGTACGTCCGAAGAATGAAGAAATTATCGAAGGAATTATCTGGAATTATTATGATCGTGAAGATGGTGAAACTACACCGAGTTTCGTAGTATAGGTTTAAAAAAATCGAAAAAATTAGAAAAATTGCAAGAAAAAAAGAGAAGGAAAATTTGAAGATAATCATTTCGCAACTACCAAAGGAATTACACGAAGGATCGATTATTCGTTGATATAAATCGACGATGTAAAGCATTGTATAAAGTGGAAGATATCGTCACTTGCCTTGTAAAGTATGTAAAGTATGGGATGTTTGGGAAGTTGACCGTTACGGGAACGCCAACTTAGGTTGTTGTTTTTGATCTATGATCAAGACGTTGTAAATAGTTGTGTCTTTATCATGGTAAAGGTCGGAAAAAAGTGATGGTAAGGTTCGGAAATAATTGTCTCTCCGCAATTGTAATTTTAGACCCTTAATCTATTTGTTCGTAATTTTATTTAACAACAATTTATTTCCCTTTACTAATGCATTAACCATGGGTTTAGCGAATGGAGAGATGCGAATCGAGCGTGAATGTCTATTCTGTTATTACGGCAATGTATGCTTGTCTCAGCTTGCCTTGTTAGTTTATTACTTTTAGTGAAGTTTAGAGATGCAATACATCTACCTATTACTCTTACTAGTCACTACTCTTTGAGCTTATTCAAGTGTGGGACTTGTAACATTGTGAGCACGTCACATGTGTCTATCCCGTCTTGATGGCGGGTGGTATGTGTGGTCTTTGTCACCACTCAATGGAATGTTGGTATCCGATAAAGAGTTAGTTTATGAGTAATCAATTCCCTAAGACTTATCATACAAACCATATTTACTTTATAATTGTTACTCACTTGCGTTTACGGTGGAGAGTATGTGTATCCTTGCCAAGCTTATGTTAAGGTTACTTCGTCTCGAATGAGTTATTGTAGTGATTTAGGGTAAATGTTACAATAGATTTGTTGTGTGATTTGGAGTGTTTTCCATCTTCCTTATCCAATTTCGTGAGGTGTTTGGTTGTTTACCTGGTGTATAGATCAAATGAAAGCGTTAATCGGAAAATTTCTTTAGGGATTTCTGAGATTGTTATTTCTTTTTATAGTCGTTATGTGGACATGTTTTGTATTTGTTTATCTTGGTTGTGTTGTTATTGGTTAGAGTTTGTATTGTCGTCCTTTTGTATTGTCTTGTATTCTGTTTCGTTTTTTTTTTAATTTTTGTTGTGAAAAGTTCTTTTAGAGTTGTTTTCATGATAGTTATTGGTATTTGTCTTTAGTTCTACGTTGAGACTAGAGTTTGGAAATGCTTTGGTTTCCTGGTTTGTGTCTGCTCTTATTGTGCATGATTGTCGATTGGCTGAAGTAGACTTTTTTATTAGTTTAGTTTTTTCGGGCTTGCAGCAGTTGTATTTTGTTTTATGAATGATTTTTTTATGAGTTGGTTTATTATTTATGTGTTGTGGCTGGCTGTTTTTAGAGTGAGTTTATATATATAGAATAACTTATTAGTTCTGTTGAATTGACCATATAATCTTACAAGAACAAAGTTTCTTTGATATTTAGTCTTTATGTTTGAGATGATTTATAAGTATATAAAAATATAAAAAATATAGAGATAATTTAAAACTTAAAATTTTTATAAAATAAAATAAATTCAATTATACACAAAAAAAAAAATTTTAATAAATCATACATAATACAGAGAGAATACAATAGTAAATACATTAAGAAATATATGATATAAAATATATAAAAAGTTTCACATTTATATTAGCTTTTCACAACATAATGCACGCCAAAACTTCGATATACTAATTAATTTAAAATAAATAAAACAAAAAATAAAAATAAAGAATATAACAACTCCAAAGTACAAAATATTATATTAAAAAAAATAAAAACTAATTTCTAAATAAAATAACTAAAAACTTAACTAAAAAAAATTAAAAAACAATAAAATAAAATATACAAGATATCTCTTTTAAGAAACAAAAATCGGACAAATGTAAATACAAATAAAAAAATTATAAAATAAAAAAACAACTTCAACTGAAATTAAATAGAAATGAAGCGATTAAAACGCTTAAAATTAAAAACTTAATTAATCCACATAAAAATGAAAAGTAAGAATATCAAATTTAAAAAAAGCTATAATGATAATATTAAAAACTAAAAACAAATTATAAACAAGACAACTAATATTGGGAATACTATAAACAAAAAACAAAAAATATTAATGATAAAAAACATAATATTTAACAAAAAAAAATAAAAATACTTCAATTGCAGATGATACCAAAGGGTGGGGGGAGTTGTGCAGATCTATAGAAGACCTGTAAGAACTATGGAAGACTAGACTATATGTAGAAGAAACTTAAGAAGTTAAGAGAAGATTATAGAGAGAAGATTGTAGAGAGAGAAGTATAAGAAACACACATATATTACTTCAAATTTTGATGCCTTACAATGGCAAGATACATGGCTATTTATAGCCTTGATTGGTACAACACACAAGCTTATAGTACAAGCATACTTACTTTTTTACATAATTGCCTTATGACATAAGCGCTTACATCATTTAAGGCATGACATCATTGCATATGTCATTATTCCACACTAGAACATACTAGAGATATTAAACATAATTAAGCAAATAAAACACACTTAAAATATTATTATACTAAACATTAAAAGTTTAGCCTTCTTCATGGACTCCAACGAGCATCAGGGTGTGTCGGGTCATCTTCGAATGAATCAAAATGTTCATCGTCATCTGAAGACCTGAGTGATCTAGCATCATCATCATCATCTGATGTTTCTACATCACAATGATCAAAGTTGTCATAGAGCTATTGTCCATTTGCTTCAATCCATTTGTATGCATCTAGATGGTCTTTATTCCATACCGATATGTTCCACATTATGTAATATAGAATCTTGTCTGGTTCAACGCCATGGGGCATGGTACATAACTGATCCGTCATCATTAACGGATCTAGGTGGGGTGAAAGATCATGGCCTTCGAAACATTACTAATACGTAAGTCTCTTTTCCAGTGGTTGTTAACCATCTGGTCCATTGGTGATGTGGGACAAACCATTGTAGCATATTAAGAAAATGTTTAGAGTGGGGGGAACATCCTTGAACTGGCTCTTAACAACATATGATAGGAGTTTTTCTGCTTTGAAGGTTATGCCAATTGTGAAGCTTTCAAAAAGGTAGTAGAAGAAGCACAGTGCTTCTTTTGGAAACTTCCATAGGTCATGGATGTGAAAGATGTTGAGGAATGGGTAGTCTGGATGAAACCTGAGGCCTTTTACACACAGTCCATGGTTTTTGAGGAGGATAGTAAGAAACGTTTTGTAGCATAATTTAGCTCTTTTTTCAAAAGTCAAGTCTCCAATCGTTTCAACGATCTCCTCTGGTAGATCAAAAATAGGGATTGTTGGTGTGGGGTTGGAAGAAGATCCTTCTTCCTTATGGGAAGTGACCAAGAACACCATTGAGAGAAAGTGTGGAGTGTGTTTCTGAACTCGGCTTGCATCTTTTGGGTAGTTTTCCTCTAATTTATAGCCCTTTGGACGAGAGAGAAAGTCTGCAAGGACGTTTTCTGTTCCTTTGATGTGTTTTACTGTGAGAACCAATTTGACCACCTCAAAAGTTGTGCATGAGGGATCATCTTTCTTTTGAATTGTAGCATGCGTGGAAAGGAAGACATGTCCATTTCAACTTGGAACTCATGTCCTATTAGATGAAACTGGAACTTCTCAATGCCTCGTTTGACTGCAAGGATTTCTTTGAACGTGGAGTGATAATGCTGCTCAGATGCTTTAAACGTGCCACTCTTGTATCTACAAACATGTCTTTTATTATTATTATCTTGAACAAGTAGGACCGCTCCTCAACACTCATCACTTGCATCTGTCTGCAGGATTTATTTTTCTGAGGAGGCAGGAATCTTTAGTGGAGGCATCTTTTCTGCTAGGCACTTGATTGCTTTCATTGCTTCAGTTTGTCTTGACGTCCACTGTGGGGGATTCTTTTTTAACATGGGAAACAACAAGGCAGTATGATGTGACAATTTTGGCAAGAAATCTGCCATATAGTTGACTAACCCAAGAAACTGTTGAATCATCTTTTGTGAAGATAATTCATTCAGGAACTTTAGTAATTCTTGGGCCACATGTGGTTGGGGCTGGTATTTTCCGTCAGAAATTTCCATGCTAAGGAAACATAATCCCATACTTGGCGACTAGAGAATAGAACTTTGATAGTAATTCTGCATGAGACTGTTCATCCGGGGAAAATAGGAGAATATCATCAATGTAAACCAGTGTATTGGCGAGGATCGGCTCAAAAATGGTTATCATTGCTTTTTGGAAAGCTGAAGGAGCATTTTTTAAACCAAACGGCATTACTTTCCACTGGTAATGATGATCTGGTATACAAAACGCTGTTTTTGGTCTATCTTCAGGCTTGATACCTAACTGCCAGAACCCAGATTTGAGATCAAACTTAGAAAGAATCTTAGCATCTGCCAAATGCTGAAACAAGGATTTTTTCTGAGGAAGTGGGAATTTATCATCAGCTACAAAACTTACTTTTCAAAAAGCTTCATTCTCACCTCAATAGAAATTTCTGATACATACCATCCTTTATTGTATAAGTTCAAAAGATGTCATGCCTTAAATGATGTAAGCGCTTATGTCATAAGGCAATTATGTAAAAAAGTAAGTATGCTTGTACTATAAGCTTGTATGTTGTACCAATTAAGGCTATAAATTTCTCATTAAACTTTCTTAAGTTCTTCTTACATATAGTCCAGTCTCATAGTTCTACATGGGGGGGGTCATCTATAGATCAATTCAAACTCCCCCCACCCTTAATGTGTGTTTACTAATACTTCCTCTCTACCAATCTTCTCTCTATAATCCTTCAACTTAACTTCTTAATTTCTTCTACATATAGTTCTAGTCCTCCTATTACTTACAGGTCTTTTAATAGATCTCACAACTCCCCTTACCTTTGGTAATCTCAAGATGAAGTATGTTATGCTTCCAATGTAACCTCAACTATCCGACATCTATATGTGGAAAGTAATGAACAACCCACATATATTACTTCCTGTAGAAAGTAATGCCTGTAAGGAACTCCCCCTAACATTTATTACTTAACACACAAAATAATCCATGTAGAATACCATCAACCCCTTTCGTAGGTTTCTCAATTAGACCCACAACCGTTACCCCGTCCTAACAACCCATGACAACATCATCCATCACTAAACATATGGGCAGCAGAACAAAGAAGGCTAAAACCATCCACCATGAAAGGAGCCAACCTTTTCACAAGATTCACAATTCATTGCTAACGTTGTTGCTTCAACTAAAACCCCAGATGTCCTCCCGATTCAGAAGGTGAACCCTGTTTTAATGTACTTAAACTCACTCACCCAAACCGACAAGCCCCAAAACCCCCAATTCATTGCCCCAGTCATCAAGCCCCAAAAGGACTATGAAGAATTTGACAATGTTGAATCATTTGAACATTTGTTCATGGCTGAACCGGAAAATGCAGAATCAACAGTCCAGTTTGATGCAGAAGAATATGAAGAACACCAGGAAAACCCAAACCAAGAGACTCCCACAGAGTTCCCAAAGACACATAAAACAATAACATCACTTTCGACGACGGCTTACCACCATCAAAAGGCATGAAAGAAGCATCGAGATGCTAACGTGGTGTACAGCAGAGTTGCAGTATTATACCATTGATGTAGTCATAAAGAGATTCTTAACCAGGCTCCAAGGACGTCTCAAAGACTGGTATCACAGTCTTGGCAAATATCGCCAATTTCAAATACAACAGTCAATATCTCCTAAAGCATTCATGAGTATTATATACTCAGAATTTATTGGCAACCCGTGGGAACACACAGTCCATGCTAGAGAAGAATTCCTCAAGATGAAGTGTTTTGTCCTTCCAAAGAAAGATTAGAAAAACAACAATGATCGCATGTCTAAAGCGATTCACTGTTTAAATGGAGTAATGATGTCCAATCTAAAGCCAGTCTATCTTACTCCTTTCCTGAATCTCTTGTAAAATTGAAGCATATCGAGAGCTTTAGAAGCAAGAAATGTCACAATAGCTCAAACAACACCTTGGCGACTGATAACCAGTTAATTCTTATGCTTTGGAAAACTTTGCAACCAGAAAAAGTACTTGCTGAATTCGAAGAACTGGAAAACTCCTTGGAACGGCATGTGTTGCAAATACCTACAGATAAAATGTAAAGAATAGAGTCATCAAGCGAGTGTACTCACACAAAAAGAAATTTCACTCTAAAAATTTTCCAAGTCTCTCGTAGGAAACCCCATGTTTTTAGACCAAGCAGCTAGAAGTGAAATTTCTAAGAAAGATAAAGCAACAAGGCAGAACATCTGACAGGTTGCTTCATTTGCCAAAAAGAGGTCATTTTGCAAGAAATTGTCCGGATAAGAAAAGATCTCAGGCACTGATCCAGGCTTTAAATTAAGTAGAAATAGTTGATGTTTCCTGATCTAGAGTAACTTTATTCTCTAGATGATAAGCTCAGTGACTCAGTCTTGTGCAAAAAATACGATCGCCTACTCGAGATTTTTCATCCCGATGATGATTCTGACACAGATACACTTGACAGTGATTCTGATTTGGGGTCCACATGATCAACCCAATATACCGCAATACGTCTTTACCCAATACAACACGAAAGACCCACCATTGCCACTAGAAAAAGTTCACGCTCCTTACGATGCATGACCCAAGCCAATTTCGGGTATTCCATTCTTTGATATGGTTCCTTCCCTCAGCCTCCATTTTGAATCCTAAAATCCTCCCAATCCACTATTGGAAAAACCTCACCAACCAAAATTTCATGGCTGCTAATAAAGGGAAAAATTTGTCATTGACAAAATAAGCGTTCCTAATAAAATTCGGAATTATTTAAACATGTGTCACTCAAAAAGGATCCTAGGCTAAAGCTCCCAAGGAAAATATCTCTTAGATCTGGTTTTGACATCGCTGCATAAACTACCAAACTTAACGATGGTCCAGCGTGAAGGTCTTCATTACAAAAGCCTTTTTATCCATTTACACAATAGAATCGCTGGGACATGCGATCATAGTGTTTATCTAAATCTTTCTTCTGGAAGGAACAACACTTCATCTTGAGGAATTCTTCTCTAGCATAGGTTGTGTGTTCCCACGGGCTGCCAATAAATTCTGAGTATATAATACTCATGAATGCTTCATGAGATATTGACTGTTGTATCTGAAGTTGGCGATATTCGCCAAGACTGTGATACCAGTCTCTGAGACGTCCTTGGAGCCTGGTTAAGAATCTCTTTATGACAACGTCGATGGTATAATACTGCAATTCTACAGTACACCAAGTTAGCATCTCGATGCTTCTTTCATGCCATTTTGATAGTGGTACGTCATCAAAAGTGAAGTATTGTTTTATGTCAGACTTTGGGAACTTTGTGGGAGTCTCTTGGTTTAGGTTTTCCTGGTGTTCTTCATATTCTTCTGCATCAAACTGGACTGTTGATTTTGCATTTTCCTGTTCAGCCATGAACAAGTGTTCAAATGATTCAACATTATCAAATTCTTCACAGTCCTTTTGGGACTTGATGACTGGGGCAATGAGAAATGGGTGTTTAAAAGGGCTTATTTGTTTTGGGTGAGTGAGTTAATAAATTGAAACGAGGGTTCAATACTCAACTTCTGAAACGGGAGACCTAGGGTTTAATTGTTAAAGCAACAACGTCAGCAATGGATTGTGATTCTTGTGAAAAGGTTGGCTCCTTTCTAGTGGATGGTTTAGCCTTCCTTTGTTCTGCCTCCATGAATGTTTAGTGATGGTGATGTAGTGTGGGTGTAGGACCGGGGTAACGGTTGTGGGTCAAATGAGACACCTACAAAAGGGGTTGATGGTAACCTCCATGGATCATCAATAAGAGAGGTGATTCTCTTTTGTTTATGTTGCCGTTCTACATCTTGGAGTTGATTCTTTAAGTTCTTCATTTCAACACCGTTCTTTCTGGAGAATAGAGGATGAAGGTTGAGTTGTAGGCGAGGTTCGAATGATTGGGATGATTTCCCGGTAAAGTTCTTAGATTTTGAAACGGAGTTCGTTGAAGATACTCTCAAGGGATCTAACTCTTGATGAAAGATACTCATGACTATTTGTAATCATACCTTGTTGTGAGAGAATTTTCACAAGAACTTTGTTTTGAGCAACATCGTTTTCACTAACTTTGCATTCAAGGATGGCTTCACGGGACTGATTGTGTTTTGACCTGCCTATTGACCTATAGTTGTTGGGTTTTTTATATCTTTTAATCATTTTAGTAAGACTAAACAAGGTGTTCAAAAGGCAGTGATGGGCTGGGAATTCTGTGCTTATATTCCTTGTGAAAAAACCATGAAGGACCTTTGGTTATTGGAAACACCGGTGAGTCTTGATGGAGGATGGATAAGGCCTTTTGGTTGTATGGTGATAGTTTAGGTGGTGGTGGTGATGTTGGTGGAGTCTTGTGTGGTGGTGAATAAGCGGATATGACGTTGGCTCTGCTTTGGGTAAAGACATAACGTCAAATTTTCCCTGACGGTTCTCCAAGAAGTATCCAAACTGTTGGAGTCACCCTTTTCCCATAAACCAATTTTGTTTCCTTTTGAGTTTTTTAATTGCGAGGGCTTTCCGCTTCTTAGGAAATTCTCATTCATCATCATCAATTTTTTGGGGCTTCATTACGAGGCAAACTTTCACAATTGCATACACACCCAACTCATATGTGTTTAATCTCTTGAGCGGTGCTCTTGATCAGTTGGTGTGATCAATATGAATCCCGGTGGGAAAAACTATATCTGACTTGGGTTAATGAGGATGAGAATTTTTGATCTCGTCTAAGCCATTCTAGAGTCACACAGAACAAATTCTGGAGGCTGATGTTGTAACGAAACAGGAGCCAGATGAAATCTTGTTCGTGAAATAGTTATCTATTTTTTCCTGGAAGCAATTTAACAAACTTCTATCTAGACACAGAGGATTACTCATTCCTTGGAGGACTGATAAGTACAAGGTTGTATGTTAGCGTTAGAGTCAACATCTGATCATCAAAGCATCTTCCCTTCCTGCATATCTTTGTGCCTGGAACACCAGAATGTCTAGCGATGATTTCTTAGGGAATCTTCCGTAGGTACATGTTTGTAATGAAAGGAGTAGCCTGAAAGCGATTATTTTCACTTTAGGTTGTGCCACCAATATGGATTTGGGGCTTTTAGAGCTGTGAGTAATGATGGATCATTAAGAGGCATGTTTAAATTTAGGTAAAAACGTGACCAAAGAATGTCTTCCTATCCCTTTAAAGTAGTTTGTATGGTACCAATACAAAATATAGCAGTGTTTGATATCTACAAACCTTGATAGTTACGCAAGGCTATCCGAGAAATGCAGAAAGACCTTTTCTGCCATAAAGGTTAATGCTAACCTTATAGCACCAAAATGAATATGTGTGTATCCTTGTGCTAAACAATGGCGAGGAAGGTCAGATGGTAGTGGCAAAGATACCAAGTGTTCAACTTGGGATGCTGGTAATTGATGGGAGTCAAATTTAGAGGTTTTGTGGACGAACTCTTTGATTTGTTTGTTTGGTGCAGAACCTATCAATTGTTTGACTCTTTTTGTGATTGAGCTGGTTGGCTTGTGAAGATTTGGTAAGGGTTTACCAAAGGCATTTCACTTACGAGAATTCTGGAATCATCTGGAACATAGGAAATTTCATATAATTGATCTATTTTAGATGTAAGAGGAGACCTGTCGAAAAACTAGAGGATGATGGAAACCGACGAAAGAGGTTTGTTGTTACTCATGATTTTAAGAATTATAAGAGCTTTTATTTTCTAACTCTATACTCTCTCGGAGGAAACAACTGCGAACACTATTGTCGTCTTACATATCCTGCAACGGCCCTGATAGAAGATAGAAAATAAAAGTCTCTAATTCTTAAAATTATATACTTCAAGGCTTTAAATTAAAATTTCTAGGGTTTTGATGTGAACGAGATTAGCAACTAGCTGACAAATCCACAGAGCATACTATTCAAAAACTTAATTAAAGGAAGTACATGAGTATCGACATGATAAGAGCGTATGGCTCTGATACCAAAGGGTGGGGGAGTTGTGCAGATCTATAGAATACCTGTTAGAACTATGGAAGACTAGACTATATGTAGAAGAAAACTTAAAAGTTCTAAGAGAAGATTAAGAGAGAAGATAATACAGAAGAGAAGTGAGTAAGAAAACACACATATATTTACTTCAAAACTTAAGTAATGCCGATACAATGGCATATACATGCTATTATATCCTTGATTATACAACACACATCCATAGTACAACATACTTAATTTTGTATTTACATAATTGCCTTATGACATAAGCGCTTACATCATTTAAGGCATGACATCATTGCATATGTCATTATTCCACACTAGAACATACTAGAGATATTAAACATAATTAAGCAAATAAAACACACTTAAAATATTATTATACTAAACATTAAATGTTTAGCCTTCTTTATGGACTCCAACGAGCATCAAGGTTGTGTCGGGTGATCTTCGAATGGCATCGAAATGTTTCATCGACATCTGAAGACCAAAGTGATTCTAGCAATCGTTATCATCACATCTATGTTTCTCTTCTACATCACAATGATCAAAGTTGTCCATAGAGGCCATTGTCCATAATTGCTTCAATCCAATTGTAAATGCATCCGGATGGTCCTTTATTTCCGATACCGATATTTTCACATTGCGTAAATATGGAATCTTGTCGGTTCAAACGCCATTTTTGCTCTTGCCATCAAACTTCTTGTGTCTGCATAAAGGGTTCGGAGTTTTCTTTCACACCTTCTGCTGGATGGGTTAACCTTGTACCAGTCATGAATAAAACAATATGGGGCATGGTACATAACTGATCCGTCATCATTAACGGCTCTAGGTGGTAGGAAAGATCCTGGCCTTCGAAACATTACTAGTACGTAAGTCCCTTTTCTGGTGGTTGTTAACCATCTGGTCCATTGGTGATGTGGGACAAACCATTGTAGCATAGTAAGTAAATGTTTAGAGTGGGGGGAACATCCTTGAACTTATCCTTAACACAACTTATGATAGGAGTTTTCTGCATTGAAAGGTTAATGCCAAATTGTGAATACTTTCAAAAAGGTAAATAAGAAGCACAGTGCTTCTTTTGGAAACTTCCATAGGTCATGGATGTGAAAGATGTTGAGGAATGGGTAGTCTGGATGAAACCTGAGGCCTTTTACGCACAGTCCATGGTTTTTGAGGAGGATAGTAAGAAACGTTTTGTAGCATAATTTAGCTCTTTTTTCAAAAGTCAAGTCTCCAATCGTTTCAACGATCTCCTCTGGTAGATCAAAAATAGGGATTGTTGGTGTGGGGTTGGAAGAAGATCCTTCTTCCTTATGGGAAGTGACCGAGAACACCATTGAGAGAAAGTGTGGAGTGTGTTTCTGAACTCGGCTCGCTTCTCTTATTGACATAAAAGGCTTCACATGCCCATGGTGAGGTAGTGGGTTTAATAATGCCTTGGGAAACCAGTTGTTCACACTCTTCTTTAGCAAGTTGGTAATGATCAGGGGTCATTCCGGGGTGACTGACTTTTGTGGGGTTGACATCTTCGTTTTGTTTAAAAGGGAGTGAGACAAAAAATGAAGGATTCAACCATAACGGTGAAGGGTGTTGAGTTAGGAATTCAATATGGGAGGAGGCACAACAGGTGTGGATGAGTCTTTGCTTTATACTGTTGATGTTGAATATGGGTGGGGTGATGCTTGTGATAAAAAGGCGATGCATGGTTGTCCATAGGTTAAAAAAGCTTCTGTAGTGAAGACCTTCACCTGACCAGCGTAAGTTTGGTTGTTTATGCAGAATGTCGAAACCAATCAAGAGATCTTTTCCATGGGAGCTTGATCCTAAATCCTTCATTTCTATAACACATTTTGGAAACACAACCGAATATTAATAGGGAATATGCCCGCTTATTTTGTAATGACAAATTTTTTCCCCATAAGCAGCCAATGAAATTCTGAGTGGTGCGGCTTCCAATATTATCTGGGAGGAAAATAGGACAATCAAAAATGGAGACCAGAGAGGAACCAGTATCAAAGAATGTAATAACCTTATTAGCTTGGCCGTAATGCATCCGTTAAGGAGTTAGAACTTATTTCCAAGAGGCAATGTGGTCTTCTTGTATTGGTAAGACGTGCGGTATTAGGTTGATCATGTGGACCCCAAAATCAGAATCACTTTCAAGTGAATATGTGTCTGAATCATCATCGGATGAAAAATCTGAGTAGGCGATCGTGCACAAGACTGAGTCACTGGGCTCATCATCTAGAGAATAAAGTGACTCAGATCAGAAACAAACAACTGGTTCTAACTTGATTTTTAAAAAGCAGTGGATCAGTGCCTGAGATCTTTTCTTATCCGGATAATTTCTTGCAAAATGACCTCTTTTTTGGCAAATGAAGCACCTGTCATATTTTTTGCCTACGTTGCTTTCTTTCTTATAAAATTTCCCCTTCTTACTACTACTTCTGCTTTCGTCTAGAAAACCGGGGTTTACCAGAGAGACTTGAAAATCTTTTAGAGTGGAATTTCTTTTTTGTGTGAGTACAATCACTTGATGACTTATCTTTACATTTTATCCTGCAGGTATTTGTCATCCACAAAGGCTGTTACCAAGGCGTTTATCCCCTCCAGTTCTTTCAAATTCACAAGGAACTTTTTCTGGTTGCAAAGTTTTGCCAAAGCATTAAGAATTAAACTGGTACACACGTCGTACTCGCCAAGGGTTGGTTGGGCTATTTGACATTTCTTGCTATCCAAAAGCCCGATATGCTTTCGTTCTAAGAGATTTCTGGAAAGGATGTTGTAAAGAAAGGACTTGCTTTTAGTTGACATCATCTACTTGTCCATTTAAATAGTAGAATCGCTGGGACATGCGATCATAGTGTTTTTCTAAATCTTTCTTCTGGAAGGAACAACATACTATATCATCTTAAGGAATTCCTTCTCTACATGGGTAATGTGTTCCCAACGGGCTGCAATAAAATTGAGTATAAATACTCATGAATGCTTCAGGAGATGTTGACTGTAGTATATGGAATTTTGGCGATATCGCCAAGACTTTGTGATACCAAGTTTCTGAGACCAAATCCTTGAGAGCCTCAGGTTAAGAATCTCTTTAAGACAACGTCAATGGAATAATACTATTACAATTCTACAGTACAAACCAACGTTAGCCTCTCGATGCTTCTTTCACCGCCATTTTGATGGTGGTACGTCATCAAAAGTGAAGTATTGTTTTATGTCGGACTTTGGGAACTCTGTGGGAGTCTCTTTGTTTAGGAGTTTCCTCCTGGTGTACTCTCATAATCTTTCCTGCATCAGAATTGAACTTGATGATTCTTGCATTTTCTAGTTCAAGCCATGAAACAAATGTTCAAATGATTCACATTGTCAAATTCCTTCATAGTCCTTTTGGGGTTTTATGACTGGGGCAAATTGGAAATTGGTGTGTTTTGGGGCTTATCGTTTCGGTGAGTGAAGTTTATAGGAACATTGAAACAGGGTCCACCTTCTGAATCAGGAGGACATCAGGGGTTTTTGTTGAAGCAACAACGCAGTCAAAATGGTTTTAGAATCTTGTGAAAAGCTTGGCTCTTTCTGGTGGGATGGTTATTATCTTTCATTGTCTGCCTCCAATATGTTTAGTGATGGTGATTAGTGTAGGGTGTAGGACTGGGGCTACTGGAAGGTGGGACAAATGAGATACTCTCCAAACAGCTGGATTGAGAGAGTAACCTCTAATGGATCACAATAAGAGAGGTGATTCTCTTTTTGTTTATGTAGTCGTATCTAAGATGCATTAGATGTTGATTCTTTAAGTTCTTCCATTTCGCCTCTTTCTGGGAGATATTGGTAATGCAGGTTGAGTTTGTAGGCTAGGTTTGTAATATTTGGATGATTTCCCCGCGTTGAAGATTCTTATCTTGGAATTTTGAAACTTGGTTTCGTTGATGATCCTACCTTGTTGTGAGAGAATTTTCATAAGAACTTTGTTCAGCAAACAACAGCGATTCACACTGTCATTCAGGCGGTGGACATCCACGTTGACTGATTGTGTTTTGCCTGCCCGAGTTGGACCATATTTTTAAGGATTTTTTATCTTCCAATCACTGATTATATTACTATCAAGGTGTTTCAAAGGAAGTGAATGCTGGGAATTCTTGCTTCGTATTCTTGTGAATATGAACAGGAAGGGTCTTTGGTTATTGGAAACACCGGTGAGTCTTGATGGAGGATGGATAAGGCCTTTTGGTTGTATGGTGATAGTTTAGGAGGTTGGATTGATTGTTGGTTAGGGTTTATGTGGTGAAGGTGGAGTCATTTGTGGTGGTGATAGCAGTTGACTTGTGCTCTTGCTTTTTGGTTAAAAGACATAAAAGTCAAATTTTGCCTAGACGGTTCTCTAAGAAGTCCAAACTATTGGATCACCCTTTTCATACCTTCTGTTGATTTTATTGTTGCGAGGACTTTCCGCTTCTTATGAAGATTTTATCCTCATACACAAGTTTTTTGCGGCTTCACTCGAGGCAACTGTTCACAATTGCATAACCATCCACACCATATGTGTTTAATCTCTTTGAGCGGGCTCTTGATCATTGGAGAGTTTGTGATCATATGAATCCCTGTGGGAAAAACATTATCTGACTTGGTTGTGAGGATGAGAATTTGATCTCGACTAAGCCATTCTCGTGTCTCAAAAATTTTGGGGCTGATGTTGAACGAACAGGAGCCTGATGAAATCAGTTCGTAAGTTAGAGTATTAACTATTTTTCTGGAAGCAATTTAAACTAATTCCTTCACGCGGAAAATGCCTGGGGACATAAGTACAGGTTGGTGTTGCGTTAGAGTCAACATCTATCATCAAAGCATCTCCTGCATTATCTTGGCCTAGAACTAGAATGTCTAGCGAATGATTTTGAACTTGGTAGGCTATTTGGTAATGAAAGGTAGCCTGGAACGTATTCACTTGAGGTGTGCCACCAATCTGGATTTGGGCTTTGAGAGCTGTGAGTAATGATGGATCATTGAGAGGCATGATGAAATTTGGGTAAAACGTGACAAAAATTGTTCCTGCATTTAAAGTAGTTTGTATGGTACCAATACATGCGTGTTGATATTCTACAAACCTTTTACCAAGCAAGGCTATTCGAGAATATGCAGGAAGACCTTTTTTGCCATGAAAGGTTAATGCTAACCTTATAGCACCAAAATGAATATGTGTGTATCCTTGTGCTAAACAATGGCGAGGAAGGTCAGATGGTATGAGAACAAAGATACCAAGTGTTCAACTTAGGATGCTGGTAATTGATGGGAGTCAAATTTAGAGGTTTGGAACGAACTCATTGATTTGTTTGTTATGGTGCAGTAACCTATCAAATGTTTGACTCTTTTTGTGATTTGAGCTGGTAGGCTTTGTGAATATTTGGAAAGGGTTTCCCAAATGGCAATACACAACTAGAATTCAGGGAATCATCATGGAACATAGGAAACTTTCATAAAGTTGATCCTATTTTAGAAGCAGAGGACTTCGAAAACTAGAGGAGATGAATACAAAAAGGTTGTGTTACTCAATTATTAAGAAATTATAGACTTTATTTTCTAACTCTAATCCTCTCCCGAGGAAACAACTGCAACCACTATTTCGACTTGCACTATCTGCAACGAGCCCTGATAGAATATAGAAAAAAAAAGGCTCTAATTCTTAAAATTATATACTTCAAGGCTTTAAATTAAATTCTGAGGTTCTGATGTGAAATATCAGCAATTAGGCTGCAATCACAGAGCATACTATTCAAGAACCTATCAATTGTTACCCCCATACGTGCTTAATACACTCAATGTTTGTTGATCCTTTCAATTCGGGTCGTTAGATTAGTTTATGTCATTGATTATCAAAAACTCAAGTGTAGGGGTGCAATTAATAAATCCCTAAGACATGCATTATTTTTTATGTTTTAAGCAATAACAGGGCCAAAAGTGTAATGAAAAAATAGAAGAAAATTATAGAAAAAAGAATAAGAAAAATGTATGGGTTGTCATTTTGCTTAAGTTATGTTTATGTCACAAAAAGAGAAAGAAGAGATTGAGTAGAGTTGGAGTAAATCTTAGTTCAGTTATGGTCGAATCTTGGCTTATCAAACGCCTCAACGTGTTCTTGTATATTAATTAACTCACCACCACCCAAAATCCACCCAAATATAACGCCTTTGTTTTCGAATTTTTGTTTCCGTTTAAACTTACAAACCCAACATCACAAACCCTTTAAAGACCTCTTTGAAAGTAATTCTTAGGTGCTTACACCAAAGCGGTGGAGTTGATCCTTTAAGTCAACTTATGTTAATTTAATATGCTATGACAGGTAAAGAGTGTTATTTTTCGTTTCCCATAGTTGTTATAATTCAATATAACAACCTGATGAAAGAGAGAATCCAAACACTTATGTGAGGTGTTAGTATATAATTTTCGTGCTTTTAATTATGAGGTCTAGAATGTTGTGCCATAAACTATCTTTAAGATGTAAGTTAAATGCCCCCAGTATTGTTATTGTCTAGGTAGAAAAGCCCCACCAATTTAGCTTGATGACAATCAAAATCCCAAGAGTAGTGGTAATGATGAGGAGTCATTTATACACTTTTTTTTCGATGTCATATAAAACCCCAATAAATCATAGCAAATAAAACTAAAATACGTGCTTAATCGTTTCTTTTTGTATTTTTGGCACTTGGATGGAATTTGGAGGAATTACACATGACTTGGGCTCATTTGGGGAAGAAACAGACAAGATTACAACTCAACACCAAAATCATTGAAAAATAGGGCTTACAGTGGCTGGAGACGGCGTCAGGAATTCTTGTGACGCCGTCAGGATTGCAAAGCGACGTTCTCAAAAAATTAAGACGACTTAGAATGTACCCGACTTAAAGAAGCCCTAGAAATCTGCAAAGCGACTGACGTCAAGAATTAAAAGCGACGCTGGTCGTGGCCTATTTCTATATATACAAACTCAGTTTTAGGGTTTTAAGTGTGAAACTCGGGAGTCATTAATAGAGTACGATTTATAGCAGCTTTTAGGTCATTTTTAGGGGTCTCAAACCCTCTTGTAACCACCTATTACTCCATGTTTTAATCAAGTAAAGTTCTTTATCCTTTAATCTTTCAATATGTCTATGTGTTGTTTAATTAATCTTTGTTCTTCGCTTCTCTTTAACATGCTAGGCTAGATCTTATAGTGTTTGCTTAATGATTGCATGAGAATTAGTTTTGTAAATCCTTTTAATATTGCTTGCTTCTTGTTTGATGGGTGTGCGGCATTAGGCCTTTAAGAAAACTAGCCATAAAATATTACATTAGCATAGACGTCTTGGGAAACGTGATTGAGTAGAAAAGATACACGTAACAGTCTTCATACTACCAGTTACCATCTATGGTTTATCACCCTCTTAAATATTTTAAATGCATGAAATATGGTACAAATTGGGGCCATTGTAATAGTCTTCATACTACCATACTGTGCCTTGCTTAATAGAATATTACTTAGACGGTGGATCGTAGTAATTTAGATATATGACTTAAGAAATATTTACACCATCGCCATCACAAGGGTGAAGGCAATAGAATTAGAGAAGGCAAACTAGAGAATCAGAGGCATGATTTAAGTAAACACATTTATTTACCTATCGAGTTTTACACATTAGTTTAGATTTAATTTTAGTTTAATTAGCTTTAAAACCAAACCCTCTCAAAACCTGAATTTTATTTGCTTTTTATAAAAATATAAAAATACAAAATAATCTTTTTTCAATCCCTTAGACCTTAGTTATGTTTAGTTCGAGTCTTCCCAACCTATTCCCCTAGAAAACAATAACAACCCTCGAGTCTTACCTATGCTACACTATAATGGTTAGGTACACTGCCTAGGGAGTTGTAAAACCTGATGTGTTTACAACGACCGCATTAGTGGGGTAGGATGCATAAGGCGGGGTCTTATAAGACTAGTAGTTTATTATAAGATGAGATGGACATTATTTAAAAACAAATCGGAAAATGAAATTTTAAAACGATTGTTTATGTAAGAAAAGAATGAGAAATTAATGATATATGGGACAGATCTATGACAGTTTTGCAACAGCTATGTGACTGATTAGCGACAGAACAGTGACAAATCAGGTGTTGCTAAAGCATATAGGAGGAAGGAGATGCTGTTTTGTGACAGATTTTGCGACGATTTTGTGACACTTTTAAGGCGTCGTCTGGATACTTTAAAAAAAAGTATCTGTACGAGTTCTATGTTTGTTTCTGCTGTTTTAGTTTATCTACTTTATGGATCTGCTGGTGGACGTGTGATAACAGCAGCAGGTGGTCGTAGTTACAATGAAAACAGCTGGTTTAAAAGAAAAGTCGCAACAGGTTGTTGAAGGGTGTGTGAGCAGGTATGAATGGATTTATTTTTCTGTTTGACTACGTCTGATGAATATGGGATAAGATTCGGTGGTTGTGAAATCCCTGATCTTTAGGGATTAGGCTTTGTTTCTCTATTTATTTCATATGTTTGTTAGATGTGGATATTAGAGCTGCTAAGTTTATGGGCTGATGTTGATGGAAGTCGTTGAATAAAAGGATAATACTGGTACCTGATGGGTTAGTACTGGTCATTTAAGAGTTAATTCTGTCTTCGATTAATACTGGTTGGTCGTGTGTGGTTAGTTCTGGTCACTTGGTTCTTGCTAGTTTCATTATGTTTATGCTGATTGTTGGTCTCGGTTTCTGCTGGTCGCTATAAGTTTCTGCTGGTAGGCTTTATGGTTCCTGCTGGTAGGCTTTATGGTTCCTGCTGGTCTGCTTATGGTTTCTTCTGCTTGCCTTGTTCGATATTGTTTTGTTATTGCTGCTGGTTTATAGGTCCTCAGACGCCCTTGGATCTTGGACGATGTGATGCTTATGGCTTGGTTACTTCTTCTTGATTTGGTTTGGTGTTCATGAGTGGTTTATTACATAACATAATAATGTCGTGTTTTGGTCCGGGACCACACACATTATTATTTCAACTAGCTATGGAGGAGTTTTGATCAGGGATCAGCGATGAATCATAGCTAAGATACGAATTTACGTTTGTGTCTGGTAATAAATACTCGTATTGATCTGGGATCAAACAGTCTTATTATTGTTGTGATTCGATGAGACTTCGATGGACGGTTATGGGGAGGTAGGTCAGGGACCAACGATGAACCATAACTAGGTGTGATAAACATGTCTTGTACGCACTGAATCAAATAAGGATATTGTGAAGACGTTTGATGCATTGGCTTTTTAATCGATTATGTAACAAGTTCACCCTTTTTGTGAGATGCAATAAGGATTGAGGTAGATCGCCGGCTGAGGCAACAGTTACATGAGAGAGGCGGATGTTATTGCACTTGGATGTTTCATTGATACCTACTATTTCAAGCCAATTAAAGTCCGAGATTCATGAAATGGTTAGTATAATTTTAAGGGGAAGCTTATTGATTATATACTTACCATCTACATGCATCACTTGAGGGGAAGCATTTCCGAATTGCACAAGACCCCTATTCGATGATTACAAAAAGGGGAAGAAGATTTATGGTGTGCAGCTTATTATTGTGATGACATGTTTTAGCATTGTTTCTTCATGCAGGTTGTTTTGTAATATCAAATAGGGGAAGATTGTTGGGATTACAGATTTGAAGATTACAAAACCTATTAGACGAAATGAAGAAAGAAGAAACAATGAAGGACCTAATATGTAATAGATAGATAGCTTTGTTAGTAAGCTAGGGTTTGTAACCTCCCTCTATTATATAAAGAGGGGAGGCGTCTAGGTTACATTCATCCATTGATAGCAGACTTCTCCAATGAGAGTCTGAAAAACGCATAGAGCGTGTGTAGTAGTAGTAGTTTCTTTATTATGTTCAATAAAGAAAACCTTATTAGTAACTTTGATCTTGTTCTTAATTATTATTCCGCTGTGTTTTGATCATTGTTATTATACCCTAGTTGAGTCCAGATCTTAGATTTAACACTGATGTGTACTCATCCTAATTACAAAGGAACTAAAGAAAACTTCTATTAGCTAATTATTAACCAAAAAAACCATACAACTCTATTTATTAAACATTTATATATAGAGGTGAAACAAGCTAATGGGAGAAAAAGCCACGATTAATACTTATGAGCTTGAAAGAAAACCAACTATTCTACGTTTAATGTCATGACTTATAAATAACACTATCATTTCTTATTCTTCGCAATTTAAAATCTCTAAGTTTTCATTTACTAATGATTCAAGTCTAGCATGTTTAAAGTCTACATGAGACTAGCACAAACTATCATCATTAATTGTTAAGGGAGAAAGCTAGAACTCTACACGTACGATCGGGTCAAAAATTACTTTTTATTCTTACCAACGGAAAACCTACATTTGAGTCTTAACATTTTTTATTTATTTTTATTTTTTATATGACAATTAAGAACTTAAAAATTTAAATTTTTTGCTATTTTTGTGGGAAAACAGGTACGTGAGAACAAAACAATAAGCAAGCAACATCAAATTGATAGATTCCCTTCCCGTTGATAATTTTAACTGAGTGAATAATCTCTTAAAAAACAAAAGTTTGAAACATGTTGTTTCACTTTAGACGGTTTACAAAGGCCTGTAAAAAGATTTCTTACTGTCAAAAGAAATAAAGCAATCTCTTAGGAAAGTACCTTCTAAAAGTTAGTATAGAAGCTGCAACAACATTTCTCAAAGGACAGTACCTAGTACTAGAAAGTAAACGTGCATTAAATGGTAGCTCAACCACCATTAAATGCTTTGCCACTTTGGTGCAGGTTAAACATGTAAACCCTAATCCCCTTGCTTATAAAGGATGAGGTATTCCCAAGAGTAAATTGTTATCACTTCCAATATAATGAGATACACATTAAAAGAGTTTCATTTAACTCATCAAACAAACTTAGATATGGTACTACGGAATCTGAAGCTTCAAATTGTAGTCATAATTAGTTTGTTTTCTCTACTCTCATAACTTTGGTTTAGAGTTTAAGTTCGACAGGAGATAACACCCCACTTGTCATTCAACCACTTGCTATTACCGCAATGAAAGGTGTGTCATAGATTCTTTATTTGATTCATAAAAAGAAAACCCTATACGTTGAAAAGTACATCTGTGTGTTTTAAACTTGCTCTTATATTCTATCCGTATAATCTATTTAAAACTCACTTCATTGTCATAGAATTTTGATTATTTAAATTGATAAACCTTATATCAGATTCCAAGGGACCAACGAATTAAAATATAAGATAGATGGTTTGGATACTACCTCTTGAGAGTCGATTTCCTTGAGACATTTTGCGTCGTTTTGGTGTTCGTCGCTTCTTCACTATCGCTCCATGTTCCTCTAACACAACCTTGGATCTCCTTGCGACTTTCCACACTTAATAGACAAAGTGGTCTTCTATCCCGTAATTATAGCAAGCATCCCTTTTGCTTTGAGCATTACCATATTTGTTCCCAAAGTCTAGTACGTGGCCATTACCGAATTCGATTACCTCTATCGCCAAATCGATTTCCTTCCGCGTCTGTACCTATTACCCTACTATAGAACTGCGGAAGTTCTTAGCCATCAAATTGATGCTTCAGCTTCTTCTTCTTCATCAATGTCTTCAACACTTCCATTTGGCAATCACTTTCATCACTAGTTTGTTCCCTATTGACTTTAGACTTTAAAGCTCAAGGACTTAACTTTTTTCTTTAGTGGTTTGGAAGCTCACCATTATTAGACCAAGACATTTTCAATAAACCTTAAGGTTGCCATTTAGCTCTGCAAGAGAATAAGTAAGCCAAGTCCTTTTGGCTTCTTCCAATGGCCTGTCACCTTGGCTCTCCATCTCAATGTAAGAGGCACAGAAAAAGTTTTTATTTGTGATTCTTATGCTAGAGTAGTTCGGATCTAAAGATTTTAGACTAGGTCACAAAAACGATGAATCCGTGTGAAGCCGCTATAATAATTTCTTCAATAAGATTGAGAATTTCTCATATCTTGAGTGAGAAGATCAATCTCAATTCTTGACTTGTTAATTACCTTAGTAAGTTATTATTATGATGCTAAACCACCTGGCGGTTTTACACATGAAGACATCGCCGTAATAACTTTTTGGGGTAGACCATTGTAAAGAGTAATCTTGCCCTCAATTGTTTCATGACAAGTTCTTTTTTTTGAATAACTTTAAGAAGTTCATATGGCGTTTCCTTCATACATGGTTTTTGAGTCTTCAACTTCATAGTAGAAAATTGACTGTTTTGAATTTACCTTGCCACAAGTCAATGTCTTTGACTTTACGTAAGTCTCAAAGGGCGCGCTTTCTAAAAGCAAAACTCATTTGGTTTCAAGTAAGGTGATCTTGCATAGAACAACCCCAACAAAGGTGGTCTTTGCAAAGAACACCCCTCGACCATAGTTCTCTTGAGCCATGGATCTTTACTCTCAACTTTTCAAAATCAAAGTTAGGATTTTTGAATTTTTTGGAAAAGAAGTTAACTTAAAATGACTTCTCGGGAAGGTTTTAATGCTTGAAAACTTAAGTAAACTACTTTAATACCAATTGTAGAACCGTAGAGGGGGGTGAATACGGTTTTCTTGACTTCTTCAAAGTTTATAAAACTTCAAGTCTCGAAAGATCCGAGGGGTGTACTAATCTACTTTGTAATGAGAAGAATAAGTAGACAGAGAGAAGAAGAGACACCACGATATATACTGGTTTGGGTAGGGGGTTTAGTCCTTCCGTACGTCTAGTTGCGAATCCACGACTCTAATACTACACTAGTATAATCCTTATGGTGGACTACAAACCATATTACAATTTAACTCCACCGACTTTTAACAAAACCCGACGCTCACAAAGAACAGTTACTACCACGGTATTCCGCCCTCGGAATCCACCCCTAAGACCCCGTGATTCGACTTAACGTATAACTCTAAAGCCTTTCCTTTGGAAGCTTACCAAACCCCCACCTAGATTACAACCCGATTGATTGAATAAAAGATGTTGAACCAAGTCGTAACCTAACATAGAGACTCGATTTTAAAGAAAGGGTATCAGAAAGAAGACCTTGACAAAACATACAAGTATAGATTAGGTACTTGTGTGGCTCTCTCGCGGAGATGTGTTCACTTTAATAGAATGATAGATAAGAAGTTTGGAACACTTGATGTTAGACTTAGAGGATAGGAGAAGAGAAAGGAGAGGAAAGAATATTTGCAAGAGGTGAGGAATACAAAGGCCAAGGGTGGGTATTTATAGGCTAAGAATCCTAAACCTTGGAAAATATTTTGCTAGTGGCGTGCTGCCCACGCGACACGCATGGCCAGGGCGCTAGATTCCCAAAATATTTATTTGATATTTTGGCGTTTTAAATACCCGCACTTGTTAAACCCCCAATTGTACTTCACGCTAAGACCTTTCAATGATTCTTACACTCAAGGGCAACCAACTCAAATAGCCATTTTATAAAAACGTTTGTGAAGTATTTAAAAGCCTTTCGCTTATCCGATATTGTAAAGAGAGAAAAGAATTATCGAAAATGGGTATTTTAGGTATTCCTCAAAGAGTAATTAGCTTAGTTGGGATCTAACTAAAGGTTTGAAAAGCTAGTTAATGGTATAAGAGAATATTCTTTGCTTGAAGATAAAGGGGGAAGAATTTTAAATTTGAATTTCAAATTGAATCAGCCACATGTTGGATAAAAGAGAATAGGTTGTGAATGAGTTGGCATGAGTTGGCATGATGTGATAGAAAGGAGCCTATTGATATTGATTTGAAATGGATGGTGAGGATGTGAAGAAGAGAGGTAACTTGGATTGATGAAGTGGCAAGATCAATGGTAGAAAGAAGGGTGTATTTATTGTGTGAGTGAGAAGTGTATGCTTGTGAGAGAAAGTATGTTTGTTTGAGATGAGAGTTCAATTTAAGGGTTGAGAAGAGAATAAGGTATATTAGATTGATGAGGTGGTTTGATCAAGGGTAGAAGAGAAAGTGTGTTTGTTTGAAATCAATCCTAGGGTGAAGAAAAAAGTGTTGGAACTTGGATTGATGAAGTGGCTTGATCAAGGGTGAGGATGAAGAAGTGTGTGTGTAAATTTCAAATGTTGTGAAGAAGAAGGTAAATATTGAATGAGTGGTGAAGAATGTTTTGATAAGATGTGGAGGATTCGTTGTTTGGAATATAGGGAACAAGAAGTACAACAAGTACAAGGATAGTACATTGTGTAAGGGAATATGAGTTGGCATATTGAGGATGAGATTTAGGGATTATTTGGTGAAGGCTTATGTGAGTCAAGGTTTTAAGATAAAGATGAAGAAGATGAAGATAACGATGAAATCAAAGGATTAATTTGGGTTTATAATCACATGGCCAATAAGATAGAAAAGAATGGGCATATGTGATTATGGGATTGTTTAGGAAGAAGGTGTTTGGAGTGTGTGTGGAAGAGACGGAATCATTTGTTGGGTAAGAAGGGTGAACAAATGATTAGGATGAATGGGTTGTAGGATTGTGTAGAAGAAGTGTGGACTTGTACATGTGAGGAATACATGTGAGTTTGTAAAACATTTATAGGTAAGGAGATGAGAAAACTCAAAGTATAATTAATCTCCAAATAGCACAAACTCATTTAGTCATTTAGACTTTAATCTATGATAATTAACAATGAATTTGATCACTAATTATCTTCATACAAACAAGCTAAGTGTTTGTATCTTTAGTAAAGCATACCCCATAATGGAAAAGGATGCGTTTACATAAAGTGACATTTGACTTAGTTTGACCAATAAGGAGTAAAGCCCATTACATGATTAGGAACAATGTAAATCTGGATTAAGGTCAAATGAATACTTTTGCTTGTTGGTATATTGAAAAAATGTTCATACTAGGTTTAGAAAGAAGTTTCGGCCTTGGCAAGAGGCGTTTGATAAAAGATTTGAGTTGGCGTTTTGTAGGAAAATAGGAGGATTTGTTTTTGCTCATCTCTAAGTCTAAACCTCATTGGAGTGTTTCCAAATGATCAAATATCATATACATACCTTTATTGAAGTTTCCACATGTGTTGGGTAAGAAGAAATCCGACAAAATCAAATCCGTAAAAATAGAATTTGCCTGTGGCGCGCTGCTCATGTGCTGACGCGTGAGCAGCGGGCCGGACAGGAAAATCCGGTTTTACAGATTTAGGCTATCGTTTGTTATTTTACGTTTTGCGAGCGTTTATTTATCATCATTAAAATATAAAGGAGATCCTAGTCAATGTTGCACCAACATATTAAATGCCGATGCTTTTGGGGCTTTAAGGATTCTCATCGGGGTATTAGTTGGGTTAAGTGGAAAAGTATACTCCTCGACTCGGACCGAGGGGGCTTGGTATTGGTTGCCTTCAAGCAAGAAATTTGAGTCTTCTTGGAAAGTGGAAATGGAGATTCCTCACTGAGAAAGAGGCTCTTTGACGTTTTGTTATTAGAGATTTTTATGGGGAGGATGGTGAATTTAGCTCCTCTATAAACTCTTCCATGACTAGTGGCGTTTAGTGCGACATTATCAAGGCCTCATTAAAAATTGATTCCATTGTTCCTGGTTACCAAGACTTCTTTTCCATTAAGGTTTTGAACGGTTCAAATGTATCTTTCTGGAAAGATGTGTGTGTAGAGAGGGGGTTCGGCTTATGGACTCTTTCCCTAGGCTATATTCCCTTGACTCTTTCCAAGGCTGCTCTATAATGGATCGATGACATTTGGTTAATGACTCATGGACAGGTAACTGGAATTGGCGTTTCCAGCCCTGTGATAGAGCCCTTGGAGACCTTGATTCCCTTATCTTCGTGGTGGGTAGCCTTTCCTTGTCGAGTGAGGGTTATGATAAATGGCATTGGATCTTTGAAGTGTCGGGTAACTTTAAGGTTAATACTCTCTCTAGAGTTATCCAAAATTTGTTGCTTGCGGATGATACCATTGGATTGATGCATACATGGATCTCGTGGATTCCCCGGAAAGTCAATATTTGTGTGTGGAGGGCGGCCCTTAATAGGCTGCCTACTCGCGTAAATCTGGAATCTCGTGGGGTGCATATTCCTTCTTCACTTATTGATCACTGCCTCCTTTCGTGCTCATTTGCTACCAAAGTTTGGAGGAAAGTGTGGGATTGGTAGAACTTGGGCTTGTCTAATGGTTTCCCGCCATTCTCCATTCAAGACATTGCCTTGGGTTCGATTTTCAGCTTTAGTTGTAACCGCCTTAACAAGATTATTCAAGGGTTGTTTCAATGCACTCTTTAGGCCATTTAGAAATGGAGGAACAAGCTTGTTAATGCTAAGTTAGAGGATGTCAACAAAATTAGAGAAGAGGATATCTTCCCCTCGATCCAATGTCTCTCTGAATCTTGGATTTTCGCTCGGTTCTTGTAGCAACTTGCAACTTGGGATAGATAGGTCTCAAGACCTTTGAATGTTTTTAACAGGCCCGGATGTGGGCAGGGGCAACCTGGGCTATGGCACAGGGCCCATTTATTTAGAGGGGCACCAATTTTATTTAAAAGCCTAATTTATGTACACTTATTTAAAGCCCAACAAAAGAATGTATTGTATTCGGTTACGAATATGCTGAGCAATATATCAAAAAATATAAAAAAACGAAATTTGACTTTTGATATTAATGGCCATTCGCCAATCGGAGTTCGGAAAGTCAAACGGTTTTTGTTCAAAAAAGAAAGGAACACTACGTGATACCTATCCTATTCTTATAAGGTAAAATTTTAAGTTTTTTAAATTTGAATTTTAATTAAGATTTTTAATTTGTTACAGTCTATTTACTTTATAGTTTTAATAGTATTTTTTTTATATTTATAACTTTTTTTAGCATATTTGTAACATTGTTTTTAGCATCGATAACGGTTGTTTTACTCGCGTATTTTTTTCTTTAAGGGGCCCATTTCTAATTACCGCCTAGGGCACCTATTATCCCCAGGACGGCCCTGGTTTTTAATATTGGCTGATGTATCTTGTTTTTCTCATTTTCGTTTTTGTTTTTCTGTTGTGATGGACCTCCTCTTTGGAGCCTATTTTTAATAAAATTCTAGCCTTAAAAAAACTTGGTGACGGCGGTGCTAAGATCAGTTATATTAAATATTTGCGGCTTTGACAACTATTAAAAACAAAAACAAAGGCTGCATGTTTCTAAAGGAGTGAAGGTCGGTGGTGGAAATTACTTTCCGTGTAAGATATGGAAACCATAAATTTCGTAACAATATATGCCAAGTTGCATGTGTATAAATATTATATAGTTTTCATTCAATTATTATTATTATATTAATACCGACATTCCTTCTTTTATTTTTGTTTTCTTATTCCACCCGCCTCCTCTTCTTCTATGGTTGATATGTAACGAGTATTAAACTGTTAATTATTCGTGCGTTGCAGTGGCATATTTTTTACTACCTCCGTCCTAAAATTATTGTCTATAGATAAAAAATACACAATTTAAAAAAAATACATTAATTACTGTTTTGGTTTTACGAAAGACAAAAAAGACAATTTTACCATTTGATAATTAATTATTGTTTTCTTTTATTTTTGTAAATAACAATTTGAACTAATTGTAATATGGTAAATTTAAACAAATACAACATTTATTTTTAGTAATGAACAATTATTTTGAGACATACTAAAAAGGAAAAATGGACTATAATATTGAAACGGAGGTAGCATCAGTTTAATAGTTTAATTGTTTTACTGTTTTTACACCAAAAATATGCATATGTCAATATAATTTGGTTTAATTCGTTTTCATATAATTGTATTATATAATGCAATTCATATTCTTAATTGCTTATTACAGTATTTATATTCTCTGTCTTATTTTTATTGTACATGTTTTCTTTTTAAGATTTCCCAATTTTAGGGTTGAGCAGAAGAAACCGAAAAAACCGAAACCGAACCGAAAACCGAAAAAACCGACCGAAACTAAAAACCGATGGTTTGGTTTTTAATTTTTCAAAAAACGAAAAATTACGGTTCGGTTTTGGTTTTTGTTCAAAAACCAAACCGTAAAAACCGAACCAAACAGTTTTATAATAATATATAATTAATATAATAAAAATAAATAAACGATAACTAAAAATTTTAAATTTATATTAATTTTATGGATGAAATTATTATAATATATATTATCTTAATGTTTATATATATGTTTGTCGTGTACATGTGTTTACTTGACAATATATCGTTACAATGACAATGATCATACTATGTGTATTTTCACATGCATGTGTGTGTGTCTCATTTATATGTGTATACTTGTAAAAATTTGTGTAAACATTATTAGGCTCATATTGACAAAAAAATTAAAAAAATAACCAATTTTGTACGTAAAACAAGTTTATTAATATAAATTAGCAACAACAAAATTTAAACGGTTTGGAACCGAAAACCGAACCGCAAAAACGGAGAAACCGAAAAAACCGAACTGCCAAAAACCGAGCGTTTCGGTTTTTGGTTTTATAAAAACCGAACAATTCGGTTCGGTTTTGGTTTTAGCCAAAAACCGACCCAAACCGAACCGTGCACACCCCTACCCAATTTAATTGTCCACTACTAAAAATAGATATGAAAGTTTGAGCAAGTTTACTATATTACCTTTGTTTGAAATTATTATTACGAACTTTAAAGAATACTTAATTTAATTAGCTAAAGGTAAAACTATCATTATGAAAAAAAAGTAAGAAAAAGAAAGCAGTAACAAATGCAACTTTTTTAAAATGTGTGTTTTTTATCAGGGGACAATAATTTTGAGACTGAAGAAGTATCATTCAAAAAATTGTAATCATGTTGACTTATTACCGGAAAATAAGAAGTTGAATTAAAAATTTTAATCATCATCTTTTATATAATAAAAGAATTACATCATTTCAGAGTATTATATTAGATTTGATTTTATAAAAAAAAATGGATCAATCAAAACGTTTGATTATAACACGTAGGTACAATCGTGCGATTTAATTAGTTAAAAAAAGTCAAAATTGAATCCAATTTGGTTAGAATTAAAAATTTTGATGGAAGAATTTGGTGGAGAAAAAAAACATATAAAAATATATTTGTCAAATTTATGCAAACAAAAACTTAAAAAATATGAGATAATTAATAAAACTTAAGTGATTGAATTTTAAATAAATAATATGGAGTTAAATGTAAATTTTATAAGTTTTTATTTTTCTTAATAACTTAAAAAAATAAACAAATAACCCCTTAGACTTTGTACTCCTTGACTTTATATTTGAAAAATACAACATTTTAAAAATACAACATATATATGCACATGATTATTTTATATCAAGATGAAAGCACGAATTATTGTGTATATAAATAAATAGACGATGTTGTACGTATACGAACAACTCATGTTTAACCACTTTATGAGTTTAAGTAAGAATATCCAAAATAAAATTTATTTTTACTATATGCGTTCAATAATGACTCATTGTTATTACATTTTATAAGTTTGCCACATGCGTACACGAGTTTCAATATTAAATACGGAAAAATTATTATTAACACACAAGAATGTAATTGGCAAACACGGGGATTAGCATTCTTTGTTTAATATTGTAGGAAATATTTATTATAATTGTTACAATTGTTTAAATTAAGAGAAACATGCATTCACAATTAACGAAATAATGATAAACAAGACATTCAATGTGCAAATAGAAAAAATAACAACACTTGCAAAATTAACACTCAATTAAAATTTAATGTCTAAACTTCGTGCGTACACGGGTATTAAAAACTAGTTCTTCTATAAAAGCATACGTTATTTAAAAACATTGCAATGTTGTACTAGTTTTATTCAAAATTTAATTGGTATATTCTTTTATAAAAATTACCAAAAATCTAATAGATATTTGATAACTAAAATTTGTTATGTAAAAGATTTGTAAAAAATAAAAGTTTAAAATTGTTTTCTTAACATGTTAAATAGTTTAGGGGTGTGTTTCGAATTTTTTTGTTAAATTTTTATATGTAAAGAAATAAAGTCTGTGGTAGTTTATGTAAATTATTAGCTAGTCTAAAAACGTGGTTTAAATTTTATTTTATTTTAAAAATATAAATATATCAAAATATAACATTTTTTATAGTTAGTAAAAAATATTGTAAAATTGAGCTTATTTTGTTTGTAATGTAGAAAACTATGCATTAGTATGTTTTTTTTTCCTAAAAAATGCTAATTATTTGTCAGATATATAATGAATAAAGTTTCTTATATAAAAAATATAAAATTATTAAAAATTTAAAGTAATTTTTATAACTTATCGCATAGTTAGAGGTGTTTTGACATACAGATATTAACAAGCATGTTTACCCGCGCGTTGCTGCGGGACGTTAATTTTTCGCGCATAGTTGCGGGTTTAATTGTTTTTTCCTATTTTTTTTATTTTATGCGGGTTTATTTTTTCGGGCTTATGTTTAATAGTGGTTTTTTTTATATGGGCTTATGTGTTAGGCCTCATGGCGCGGGTATTTTTTGATCTAAATAAGTCAGTACTTTTGTAATTTTCTTTTTTTATTTTGTGCCGAGTATTTTTTTTTTATATTGCGAATTTTAAAAAAAAAAGAAGGTGGCCATATTACTGTAGCAAGACGAAAAAAAAACGACGTCTTATCACTTTTGTGCCAAACAAACTTTTTTTTTAATATTATTTTTGTGCGGGATTATTTTTTTTTTGGTCTTATGTTTAATAGTGGTTTTTCTTATATAATCCGTACTTTTGTAATTTTACCTTTTTTTATTTTTGGCGAGTATTTTTTTTTTTGTATTCGTATTTAAAAAAAAAAAATGGGCCCGGCCCAAAACTGGGAGCTCCCATTGAGGCCCGAACACTGTTCGAATTACTGTAGCACTACGTATGTAAAAAAAACGACGTCGTAAACACTTTTGGCCGAACATATTTTTTTTTAATATTATTTTGGCGGGATGTTTTTTATATGAGCTTATGGTTAGGCCTCAGACGCGTGTAATTTTCTGATATGAATAAGTCATTACTTTTGTAATTTTTCTTTATTTATTTGCGTCGAGTATTTTTTTTTTTGTATTGCGTATTTTAAAAATAAAAAAAAAGTGGGCCGGCCAAACTGTGGGCCATTGGGCGGAGCACTTATCAAATATTACTGTAGCCCGACGATTAAAAAAAAAAAGTGGGCCGGCCCAAACTGGGAGCCCATTGAGCCGAACACTGTTCATAATACTGTAACACGACGTAAAAAACGACGTCGTATTACTTTTGTAATGTGTATGTATATATAATGAGAGTACGTCCCGTAAATTTTTTTTTTTCTTATTTTTGGCCAAAGAAGGGGAGCGGGATTATAAAGTTTTTTTTTTCCCGGGCCGATGACATATCCGAAGCCCAGTGGGTCGGGTACTGTTCATTTTACTGTAGCAGCAAGTCAAAAACGACGTAGTAAAATGAGCAATTTTTTTTCATATTATTTTGTGCGGTTATATTTTTCGGTCTCTGATGTTTATAGTTTCTTTGTTCATATATTAAATGGCAAATACGCCGTTTTTTTTTTTTTTTTTTTTTGTCACCCCCCAGGGCCGATAGAAAGCCGTAAATAGTTAAAAATGAGAGTACGTCCCGTAAATTTTTTTTTCTTATTTTTTGGCCAAAGAAGGAGAGCGGGATTATAAAGTTTTTTTTTTTTTTTTTTTGGCCGATGAACAGTACCCGAGCCCAGTGGGCCGGGTACTGTTCATATTACTGTTCGAGTACGTCCCGTAAATTTTTTTTTTCTTATTTTTGGCCAAAGAAGGGGAGCGGGATTATAAAGTTTTTTTTTTCCCGGGCCGATGAACAGTAACCGAGCCCAGTGGGTCGGGTACTGTTCATTTTACTGTAGCAGCAAGTCAAAAACGACGTAGTAAAATGAGCAATTTTTTTTCATATTATTTTGTGCGGGTTTATTTTTTCGGTCTCATGTTTGATAGTTTCTTTTGTTCTTATATTAAATGGCAATCGCGCGTTTTTTTTTTTTTTTTTGCCCAGGCCGATAGAAAGCCGTAAATAGTTAAAAATGAGAGTACGTCCCGTAAAAAAAAATTTCTTATTTTTTGGCCAAAGAAGGAGAGCGGGATTATAAAGTTTTAGTTTTTTTTTTTTTTTGCCGATGAACAGTACCCGAGCCCAGTGGGCCGGGTACTGTTCATATTACTGTTCCAAGACTCCAAAAACGGCGGCGTTTTACTTTTGTTATGTGTATTACTATAATTAGGTAATTTTTGTAACTTTTTCGTTAAACTACGTCGTCCGACGATGTATGTATTAATTAGGTAATTTTTGTAACTTTTTCGTTAAACTACGTCGTCCGACGATGTATATATACATACATATAATAGTTAGAGAAAAAAATCATCTCAAGTTGTGGTCAAACATGATACATCATGTTAAGTTTGTTGTGAGTGTAAATAAATTAATGGGCCCTTGATTTTTATTAAAAAGAAATGTTGTATATATATTTAACTTATTTGTGATTAATAAACATGATGTATTGTGTTTGCCTCAACTTTAAAGATTGTAATCCAATAGTTGGGTAAGAGGATAATATTTTGTTTCGGTTTAAAATCCACCACGTGGATCATGAAATCTATGTTTTAGTGCCTTTGTGTCACTCAATTTCCATCGACGTCTTAGGTAACACAGTCGATAATAATCTTTTAGTAGGATTTATTAAATATATGTGGTTTTTTATTTGTCATCGTTGGTAATACCAATATTACATGAATAGTAATTGTATAAAAATAGAATGATATACTATATCCGTATACCCCTTTATATATGTTTATTACTAGCTTTTTTGCTGCTTGCATAATCATTTGTGAATGTTAAGGTAGCCACTAAAGGGAAAGTTAAACCAGAAGACATCCAAGTTCGTTTTCATTAGTTATACGCAAATATGATGATTTCGATCAAGATTTCCGTGCACTAATCAATAGTTGTCTAATTCCATGCCGTTGCCTAAAAACTTCACACGAAAATGAGACTTATAACTACAGATGTACTAAACGATACACAACTCGTGGCCGGAGTACGTAATCTTATGTTAAAATAAGCATTATCAATAGTTGAGATGTACAAATTCAATAACAATTTTTTCAAAAACACAATGCTATATGCATTGTATCGTTAAGGGGCAACTTGGTACATGATTTGTGACATTTTTTAACAAACACCCAAAAAAGGGTGTCCACCAAACAAAGCTTTTTGCAACTTGCAACAGTGCTTTGCTACCGACTGATGACCTAATAGTTTAAAATGTAATCGTGACATTCTTTTATGGAAATGGGGCCATCAACTGACCTCCCAAATTTAACGAAATTATTGCCAACTTAACATATATGTACACATGTCCTTGTTTTGGCCCCTCTCTTCGATCTCATTTCTCCCACCATACTTGACCATGACTGGACCATGGGTTCGGGTACGGTTGGACCATATCGACCTCATATAGACTCGAAACAGGAGGTAACACCGTAACATCATATCAGGGTACCTTTCGATTCAGGTTGTAAAATAGCACCTCTGTCGGCATCCCCTGAATTAAAACGAAGAGTGAAACTATTACCAGATTATATTTAATGGTGACAATAGCAAGTTCAATGACATAAACCAGCACTAGGAGATATGATTGTTAATGAGCTCATACATTTTCCACTATCAATCAATTTTTAAAAAAGATCAGCACTACTTCTGGTCCTCTTGACACTATTTCCATCATCATATGCATCATGGTATCTAGTCAAAATTTTATTAATCTACATTGCAAATTTACAGAGCCAATGTGGATGTTATCTCTAATGTTGATATTGTTATTGCAAACACGTCGCTTAGACCGTTGAACTATAATAAGTGCAAAGGAGGTTACTCAACCTTGTGATTGAACTTATTTATCCATTTTCAACAAAAATGGCGCTAGAAAATGGTAAAATGATTGTTAAGGTCAAATTCTGTTGCATTGTAAGGGTGTGGTCTGTAACTTATGCATCATTGTTGTGTTCATGTAAGTGGCACAATAAAAGTTACCTTTGTGTGACCAGGCGCCTTGCATCTTATAGTCCAGCGACCTAACGAGACAACGGTAAATGTATGGCGCCCTCAGTATTCTTTGGATATGGTCCCTTTAGCGAACTAGAATGCCACTGTGTAGATGTAACAATGCCTCTTGAGTAACTGAGTAACCATTGCAGAAAAGAGCATATAAGTCAGCATAGCACATTGAGGGAAGGGCACCGACAACCTAGCAATATCATTTATGGATGCAAAAAATAAAAGATTTAACAGCAATAATGTTATCTAGGCTTATATGAACCATCTGCATTAACGAAATAAACAAAGTTAAAGTTGATTAGATTGCAAGCATGTCCATCAATGAATGTCCCCCATGTTATAACCATCCCAAAAAGCATAAGCAAATAAAAATGTACATTTTGACACATAGGGTCCAGGAGGAATAAGCACATGGATGATATCAGATCAGCAAAAGCATCGATTAGTTTACCTAAATATGGTACGCAATATATTGAGTTAAAAAAGAGAGATAGGGACATACTTCCACTGTTTATGATCCCCACCCGAGCACTTGTTTGTTGTTTCTCATCGCTCGTCATCTTCCTTGAAAAGATGCTGATTCCATCCCTCCATATCTTTTCGTTCCTGTATAATGGAAGCAAGGTGGACCCATGACCAACATTCATCATTTAAGATGGAGAAACTTGGAGGGAATTGACCAGCATACACTATCCATGTGACCATGTATTAGTATTTACAACAGCAAAAGATAACACATAACACGATCAACAAAGAAAACATTTACAAATATCTACTTACTTTATGTACATTAAACAAGTCGTATAAGATAAAGGCAAAAGCATCAGGCCACAAAAGTTTTGAAGCAAAGGGTCTTTCAAGATGTAATATTCATGCACTTTAACACGATCAGTATTTTTGAACTCGTGGTACGTATGAAACTAGTAGTGATACATAGTAATTCATGGTATACCATTTTTAGTCCACTTATTGTTCACTTGTCCCGCTATTTCTAATTACCGGCATATGATTATTTTATTTTCCGGTATATAAAAAAGATGATAATTTAGTACGATTTGGCATTAATTTTCGTTTTGAACCTACTGATATTGTGTACGAAACTTGATAATTTTAGTTTTGTACTCACTCACAAAAAGTCTGGCTCCGCATGTGCTCTTTAAAGAAAAAAAAAACAGCAAGTTAGTTGTTAGTGATTCGAGCTCACAGTGACATCCAATTGAACAGTATGCAAGACTCAAACATTCGCCTTAGAGAATAAATCACTCGTTTTTCGCTCCTGAAGCAAAAACCTCACGGTGAGTCTCGAAACATGAGACTTCTCGCATGTGGCTCCGCATCTGCTTGTTACAGGCTATGTCAAATAGTCAACTGATGGTGTATTGGACCTTTAGGAGCAGACTCACTTATATCTTCAAGCAGGGCCGTCTCTAAAATTCAGAAATTTTTGTGGGCCCTGTGCGAAATTATATAATAAGACATTTTTAAGAAGAAATGTTATATATAAAATGTTATTATTTATAAGATATAATGCAAATTAGTCATCTAAACGTCTAACATATTGTTAAGCGGACAAATTTTGAGGCCTCTAAAAATTTTGAGGCCCTGTGCGATCGCCCACCCTCAAAGACGGCCCTGTCTTCGAGGCTTTCATTTGTTAAAATGTCCCCAACCAAATCTACATTTGTACTATTTATCAATGGGTTCAAGTTTTGAAAATAGGATGCACTCCTATAGCTCACTCACACGTTTTTTTGTGTGTGGATAAACAGCTCACTAACAAGGTTAAAAGGAAGCACTGATGAGTTCGTGTTAGCTTGATGTTGAAGGTTATTTGCATACTACAAAATAAAAATATTGTAAAATTTTTTTAGACTATTCATGATTAATAAAGACATGTATAATATGCCTACTATTACTAGACTATTAATCGATACTTCATGGGAACACCTACATCAACATTGATTAAATTTTTCACAGCATTATATTTTTAACCGTCATATGTTAAGACTATTCATGATTTATAAAGAGATGTATAATATGTTAGGACTATGAATAAGAATAAATAAGAACATGTTTCACCACTATATAATATATATTACATGAATAAAGTGTCATTCAACTAAAAAAAATATGATCCATCTTAATGATTGAGAATCATGTAAAACAGTAAAAGGGTGTTTGAGCTTTGAATTAGCTTATTCTTCGGGCTCACTTTTATTTGAAAAAATAAGCATAGTTGCCCGCGCGTTGCTGCGGGACGGTGTTTCTTTTATCATAGATGTGGGTGTTTTTTTTTAAAATTTGTATGGTAAGATTTCAAAGTTTTATAAGTGTGGTTTGCGTGTGCTAATTTTTTAAAAGTTACGTGTTTAAAGGTTGTTTTTTTGGCTATTTGAATTTTTTTAATATAATTTTATGAGATTTGGGTAAAAATGTGTTAAGCATGATTGGCCGCGCGTTGATGCGGGGCGTTAATTTTTTTTTTGTGCGGCCTTATTTTTTCGGTCTCATGTTTAATAGTTTTTTTATATGGGCTTATGTGTTTGGTCTCATTTCACGGATATTTTTTGAACCGAATAAATAAGTACTTTTGTAATTTTGTTTTTTATTTTGTGCCGAACAATTTTTTTTTTTTAAAGTTGCCTAGTTAAAAAAAATGCCAAATGGGCCGGCCCAATGGGCCGGTTACTGTAGCAACTGTAGAAAATTATTGTAGCACTGTAGCAAACTATGTCAAAACGACATAGTTTTAACCCAAACATAATATATATATAACTTGCAAGTTTTTATAGGCTTAGCCAGTGAATGTGTATAGTCAGACTAGTCATACTTAGTGTTCTCTTCTAGTGGGCTTAGTCGATGAATGTGTATAGTCATGTAATGGTGCAGGTGATTCTTCTTAGGGGCCGTAGCCCATGATTTTGGCAAAGCTAGCGTTAGTATTCATAATAACCAATTTAATCAGGAGGTGTTTGAGATTACTTGTTGAAAATAAGTAATGTGTTTTGAAAATGGATAATAAGATAATCATCGTTACAAAACATTATTTTTAAACAAAGTGTTTAAATTTGATTATGATGTTTCATATCGTAATAATTAGATGTTCAGTTTTGTAATGTTTAATAAATCAGATTATTATATATTACTCATTAGAAGTGTTATAAGACGTCGTTTCCAACACTCACAAAATCACTGTTCATTATAACTGTTCAGTATAAACACTGTTGAAGCCCAAGCCCACGTTCGTTTGCCTAGCCCTGATGGCCCAGCCCACCTTTGTCAGCCTAGCCCATCATGTTACATATTCATTTGTGTTTTTGTTCATCCATCAAATTTTGGCAACACATCAAGAAAGAAGAACAAAACTGCTCCAAATTATATATATACTCAATTCACGTGAAAAAGATTCGAACTTAAAACTAAAAAGAAAAAGAAAGATATCAGTTGGGTATTTTATCCATATCACTACATTCTTACAACAACTCGCATCAAAACAAAACATTAAAAAAAACGAACTAAGAAGAAAAAAAACAAAGATCTCAGTTTGGTTTTGGTTGGTATCTCATTGAGATTTATAGACCGTGAAAGATTCTTCCAACACAAACTAACCAAAGTCATCATAGATTAAATATTTGAAGCTTAAAGTTTTTTATATACAAAAATTAAAAAGAAAAATACGAACAACAAGTGTTCAAATCTTTCTCTTAGTTTCGAATAAAAAAAACAAAATACTTGAAACCTACCTGTGCACAAAAGTCTCGAACGTGTCTTGATTAATTGGTTTGTGCTTCGAGTTTATTACAAGAGAATGTTTTGGTTTGTGTTTAGTTACCACAGAAGCAAAGAAGATTTGAGTTTGATTATCTTTGGACATAAAGTGTGATTGTGACTGAGTTGTGAAGCTAACAAGAGAGGCGTGCGTCATATGTGTTAGTTAGATTTAGGGTTTGGTTTGTCAAGTTATATAGTAGCAACAAAAATTAGGTTGTAACATATGTGGGCTGCCATTTCTTTTAAATTTTGTAGAAGGATTAATTGGGCTACGGAATTTTGTACAATAGTTGGGTTGAATTTTTTTTAACAATTTTTTGTGGTAGAATTTTTAAGACAACGGTTTTTAATTGCGGACACGATTTTATAAAAATGTTAATTAAAAAAAAACACTTTAAAATACCTAATAACTTTAAAATAAACGACGCAATGAAAACCCGACCTATGCTAAGTATATATATATAAAAAAACCATTATAGCAAAAAAAAAATTAAACCTTTAAACATGAGGCCCAACACATAAGCCTATATAAAAAAAGAAAATATTAAACATGAGACCGAAAAAATAAATTCGCACAAGAAAGGAAAAAAAATAACGTTACAAAGACCAAAAAAAATAAACCGACACAAAATACAAAAAAAAAATTCCGCAACAATACGCGAAAAATCAACGCCACGCAGCAACGCGCGGGTAATCTTGCTTGTTACTATATAACACAATAGGCGACAAATCCACTGTCGTTTTGACAGTGGACCAATTTGCTACGGTATCGGGCTCCCATTTTGGGCCAGCCCGATTTTAGTTTTTTTTTTTTAATTATTTTGTTTTTTTTAATTTGTATGCACAAAGTAGGAGGGAAAAAAAATATTACAAAAGTTCCGATTT
>BQNB010007035.1:76800-95085 GCA_026074375.1 Tanacetum coccineum
TAGCTCCGTTTTTAGTGATTCTTTTGAGCACGTTCTCGTAATTGAAAGTTCTACTTATTTATGAGGTTTACAAAAATAATTACGTAAACTCGCAAAATTCATAACTCGTTCGTTATTAATTGAAAAATTACGATTCTTATCATTTTGGAATCCTAAAAATATCTGTTTGAATAATTTTTATAAAAAGTTTTTATAAACTCCGTTTAATTAACGTGTAACTCGTTTTTAACGTAACTTTTTCGTTATTAATCCGTTTGACAAGTTTCTTACCTTTTTGGAATCGTCGTGAAATGTATTATTTTATAAAAACATAAAATCCTCTATTTAGAATTCGAAAACCTACTGACCGTATATGATCTTTTATATAACTTATTTATATAATATATTTTATATATACTTTTTAACCTCACAATTTACCACAAGTCTTTTATAACTATATATATCATATGTTATACATATAATAATGTCCATATGTTTATATTTGTCCAAGATCATCAAGATTACAAGTTATTAACTTTACATGAAATCATAACTTTATTAATTAACTTTTATTTACAAGTTTATATATGAACTTTTTATACTTAAACCAAGATTGTACAAGACATATATATTCTTTATTTCATGATATTACCAACATTATAACATGTGAGAAAGTGCATAAAATCATAATCACAAGAAAAATTACATTTTTCATGTTCAAAAGTATTCCTAATGGTGATTTCACTAAATAGCATATCATATATATAAAAACTCATAACATGAAAGCATAAAGGTTTAAAATAGACCTTATGATGTATGATGATGATGAGAAACAAATGCTAAACCCGTGTTTAGCCTTAAAACCCAAGCTTGCACTTAAGAAAACCCTTATTTTCTTAAGAAAACCCTAATCTTGCTTTTCTTGATTATAACTTGCAAATGGTGATTCAATGGTTGGAAACACCTTAGAATGACTTATAATAGGTGTGTATAAGTGTGTATGGGTTGCATAAAAATTGCTATGGATTTAGAAGAGTGCTTGCTTATTGCCGTGGCAATTTAGAGAGGAAAAGGAAGTTTTTTTGTTTGATTTTTGTTAAGTGTAAAGTGTGTAAGTGTTATACTCTTATGTATAGATGTAAGTATGGTGCAAGGCATGGTCTAGGAGTCAAAGTAAGGTGCAAGTAATGGGTCTTAGTCTTAGGTATGGCCATGGGTATGGTCATTAGTCAAAGTATGGTAGGGATGGTGTTGCATTAATGAAGTAAGGTGTATAGTTGACCAAATGGAAGAGTTTTTGGTATATCTTTGTGTACATTGCTAGATTTTCGGCATATAAGAGATATATATGATATATTTGAGTAAACTTTATGTATTGGGTATAAAAGTGGGTATTTGTTGAAGCGTAGAAAAGTTTTCGTGGTTCCGGGAGTGCCTAAACGCAATTTATCGCGAAACGTATACTCTTTACGTATCCGATAAAAATAAAATGAACAAAGTTAATAATTATTCTCAAAATAATTATATAACCCTTGCTTGATGTAAATATTTAATTGTTTGATACCCGTTTACATTGAACGCTAATTTTTAGTTTACGCGATTTAAACTTAATTCATGAAATTACAAGCAAACGCGTACAACACTAAAAATAAATAGTACATTTATCGACGTCGTCAATGACTTGAAAACACAGGGTGTTATATAGTTTCTCATTATAGAAGTTAATTCAGATATACCAAATGTAATAAAGAATCGTCTTAAATTACCCTTTGGGTATGACCATACAATTATCTGATTAATTCTAAATAGGGCTCATGGTATCATACTGTACTTATCAAGTGAAGGAACAAACTCTTTGTTGACTACAAGTGTTGTGGATGCTGTTTCAAATCATTTCCAAGAATAGCCTTTGTAACTACCTTCTTTAGGATAGCGTTTGACTTATACTTAAAAAGTGATATCCACACATGCAGAACTTGCTTGTATCTCAACTCTAAGGATAACTTATTTAACCATTTTCGACATCTTACTCATGACAAGGATCCAAAAGTAAATGTACAAAAGTTAGGGTGTCCAATATGCAACCCTTGTGAATAACATATGAGTTTGGTGGGACATCTATATATTTAGAGAATATAACCAACACTCATATTTGTCTTATGTAACAATATTCCCATATTGTTAACCAACAATGGAAATATTTAGAATCATAAAATCATTCAAGGATTAAACATGCAAATATAGGATAACAATTATTATATGTATGAATAACAAATACCACGTATCTTCATTCATCAGAAAGTAAAAGTTGTCTTACTATCCCAATTATCCAAATACTGAAAACAGATATGCATGAGACTAATTAGCAAGTTGAAGTCCAATGTTTCCAACATTCTCAACTCTTTCTTTACAATACAGCTAAATAGTCATCTATGTAAATTTTCTGAATACTTGTTTCAAATTCACAAATTGTGAATGATTTGAATAGTATGATGAGTGTCGTATGCGTATTTGTATACTATTGCAAGTATCATAGTATAAAAATGTGACAGTACCTTTAATGAGGTATTTGAAGTCGCGAACATACTTATCTCAGACAGTCATCTTTACAGTTTCTTAAAATGTAAAGTTTTCTTATTCTTTAATGTGTAGTGCAACAATGCTTTTAGCTGAGCATATCTAGTTAGCAGATTTATCATAAATGATGAAATCCTACTTTAACTAGGATTGATTATTCTTTTGCATCATGTGTACACAAACAATACTATGCCTTATATAATTCGTAAACATTAGTTTTAATAGTCATCTAAGTCACTCTCAATTAGATACTGTTGTTATTAGTCATCTAAACACTCTTAATTAGATATTGTCGTTGTTAGCTCATCTTGCACTTGTGCAAAAGTAACAACCAGTCTCATACACAATATAAGATATACAGGATGAATCCTTCGGTAAAACCATAAGCTTTTCATCCATGTATTAAATTATCTCAAGTGAAATATATCATTTAAGACTTGCCTCAATGATATATTGCACTGTGTTAGACTTAATCACCTCATATTGTTTATTTCATTAAACATTTATTCCAAGGTCATTTGTTTTATTTCCTAAATTCCGAAGTGAAGTTTCATTCTAATATCCAGGATTAACATCTAGCTTCGATGGAATGATACCTTCAATATGTTACACAATATATGATTTTTAAGGAAAAACATAGTGCTTCCACTTGATGTCAGGTGTACGCAAGAGTTATCTTAATTTAATCAAAAATCAGCTCCTAGATGCATGATCCAATCCACACTTGGGTTCTTTTGTCACACCCCGCCAAGGCAGAAACGCGAGGCATGACGAGAAAGGGAATCATCACAACACATTGGCGTCTATACAGAGAAAATAAAACATGCATAAAATACAAGGTATAGACACGCAGTGTCATGAAAATACCCTAACACATCAATAAAATCCAAAAGGCGTCTGACATTAAAATGAAGGTAGTTCATGTCAACGTCATGACATGCAACATTCCTACATCCTAACAAAGAAAAATAAATAACATTCATCATCCAAAACAAATAACGAAATCTAGATAACTAAACTTTGTCAGCTGCCTACGGTCCATCTAGCCACTTTTCCTAACTTTAATCTCATCCTGCAGAATACCTAAAAATGATGCTTATACGTCAACACAATAGTTGGTGAGAAACATAGGTTTTCAGACACACATATCCAATCGATACCAAAACAATTTATCCAATTACTTTGATTATAAAAACAATACTTTTGCATGACAATTATGCTAACTAACATACAAGCTAACATGCAATTCAATCCAATCATATCAAACCAACAAATCATATACTTGGTAGGCATACCCATCTGATCCCTCATAACCAACACTCGATGTCCCTTGACATGCCTAACACAGTACATGCAAGTAAAACCACCAACCTTACCATGCCAAACACAATACATGCAAGTCAATCCATTCAACCACTCAAATACCAAGTAGATGACCTCAATCGCTCTAGGATCATACCAAATCCTTTTTCCCTCTAGCTCAGGCCATAGATACCCGCAAGTAATCCACCTGACTAGGCAACAATTCCTATAACACCCTGTGTTTTCAAGTCATTGACGACGTTGATAAATCTACTATTTATTTTTATCGTTGTACGCGTTTGCTTGTAATTTCATGAATTAAGTTTAAATCGCGTAAGCTAAAAATTAGCGTTCAATGTAAACGGGCATCAAACAATTAAATGTTTACATCAAACAAGGGTTAAGTAATTATTTTGAGGATAATTATTAACTTTGTTCATTTTATTTTTATCGGATACGTAAAGTGTATACGTTTCGCGATAAATTGCGTTTAGGCACTCCCGGAACCACCAAAACTTTTCTACGCTTCAACAAATACCCACATTTATACCCAATACATAAAATTTACTCAAATATATCATGTATAGCTCTATTATGCCGAAATTCTTGCAATGGATACAAAGTTATACAAGAAATATAAGGAAACTCTTACAATTTGGTCAAATGAACAACATACTTCATTAATACCACACCATGCCTTGTTTCTTTGACCTAAAGACCATCCCTAAGACCATGACCCATCCCTAGGACATTACCATGTTCCCTTGACTAGATCTACATCTTATATACATGCATTACTAGCAAGGATAACTCATACATGCTTAAACACTTAGAGAAAAATTCACAAATACTCCCTTTTGCTCTACAATAGGCCACGGCTCAAAACCAATCCCCAACCAAATCCATAGCAATTTTTATACAACCCATACACACTTATACACATCTATCCTAAGACATTCTAAGGTATTTCCAACCATTGAATCACCATTTCCAAGTATTACTCAAGTGAAAGAAAGTTAGGGTTTTTATTAAGGAAAGCTAGGGTTTCTTTGTGCAAGCTTGGATTTTGTGGCTAAACAAGGGTTTAGCACTTGTTTATCATCATCATCATACCTCATAAGGTCTACTTGAACTCTTTATGTTCTTACAATTTCCATTAATATGCACATGTTAATTCTTTATAGCTTAAATCACCATTTAGGATTATTAACATGTAAAAAGAAGTTTTTATTTGTTGTCATCATAATGTACACTTTTATATATCTTATGATGTTAATGACATCATGTTAAAATGGTCACACAAGTAATTTACACTCTTGGTTAAGTATGAAAATGATTATGTATTAATTAGGGTTTTTATGACTTCTTAATATGTTTCAAGTTAAAGAAATACTTATGACAAGTTAAGGTTAATTATGGACTTATGTTAATGTTGTATGGTTGTTAATATAAGAGTATAAAAGATGAGAAGACTTGTACACACATGGTTTTGTGTAAAATGACTACATATAAAAACTAGTGATTTATGGATTATTTATAAAAGTTATGGTTTATTATGTAAGATAAAAGACTTGTAATATTTGGACAAAGGGACAATAAAAGGGCTATGGACATAATATACATGTAATATATATGATAAATATAAAATATAAGATTAGTGGTAAAAGTCATAAGGTGAAAACAAGGAAACAAGACTTAATTTTGGACTTAACAAACTAGCACAAACATTCTGTCCAAATTCGTGGATAAGACATACTCATTTTATATTTTTGTAAACCTCATAAATATATAGAACTTTCAATTACGATAACGTCCTCGAAAGAATCACTAAAAACGGAGCTATAACGAATAAAATACGACGTTTTTGGGTTTACGACAACAAATACGAATTTCATAAAGCTCATGTCTGTTATAAACAGTAAAAGTTACTGTTCATCAAGGGACAAATTTAATGAAAATGTCAAATATCGATAACCCGTCTTAATACGAAAAGATGGGCATAAGAAATGCGAGAATCGGGCTTAAAACGAAAAAGTTATGCTAGTTTTACTAAAACGGTAATTATAAACGTTTTAACTTATTAAACATAAATTTTACCAAAACCATTAGTTGGTGATTGAGCAATATAGAATATTATGTGGTTATCAAAGTACTATATTACTAGGGAGTTTCATAATGAGGCCTCTTCGGATGGCGTATCGACGAGTTGTTGGATTTACGATTTAAAGTGTCCTAACTCCTCGTACGTCATGTCATGACCTCTTTAATTATGATAGCCCGAACGATAGTATGATGTTGCAACTATAGGATTATATTCAATGTTATTGATTAAAGTATTCGGTACTTATACGACCTTAATTTAATTAGGTTGCATTTGATCAATTCGCGTGACGCGTTATTTGTGATATTCTTGGCATTACTCACTCAAGGTGAGTTCATAGCCCCACATTTTACATGTTTTTGTTTTATAAAGTTTTTGGGGTGAAAAACATGCAATGCTTTACAATTGGACACAAGTGGTTAAGTTTCATATTATGATTACGTGTTGCCTAAGTAGCGATAACTCATATCTGAGCCCATTATCTTGAACTGTCAATTGCGGGATTGTGAGCGTGAATGTTATTAATAGATTTATTGGGTTTGACAACCCCGTTCGGGTGATTAGCTATCACTGGACAAACGAACGTATACCATGTCGAATATAGGATGTTGCGGGTTAGAACATCACCACTGGCAATGTAGCCCATTAATTTGGTATTCATACACGTCAACATCATTTGTCATGAGCATAGAGCAACGTAATTATAAATTTATATGATATCTGCATCAGTTGCATTATCATACACATGGGTAATTTTGTGGTCCTAGCAAGATAAGATTTATCAAACCTATGAAATTCACCACCATATTGATTGACGTTTTAAAGTCAATGTTTTCACGGGATCATAAGCCACGAGTTGCGATGGATACATTGTGGTTTTGATTTGTATGTCATGCATTAAACATTTGTCGCATTTCAATTTTGTTTATCTGATTATGGCTGAAAATCTTTGTATTTTGATTAAGTGAACAAGTTAAGCTGTTGTCTTATGTAACAATACTTTGTAAATCCAAATGTATCGTTTTCAAACGACTTTTGGTCGTTCTATATACATCCTTGTGTTATGATATATGAAAGTAACACGCCCCGGACCCTTATTCCGCTGCGACCCAATTTGGGGGTGTTACAGATTGGTATCAAGAGCCAAGGTTATAGAGAACCAGGTCAAATGTTTTTGCTGGACTATAACCATTTTCAAAAGTTGTTTTATAACAAAGGGATTACACGGGACATACATATGTGCATACATTCATGCATACACTACTTGTTGCATTAGTTGGTTGGACTAGATGCATTCATAATTGATATACATGTTATAATTATAAATGTATATTACTATAAGAGTCTTATATTAAATACTAATATAAGCTATTTTGAATTTTCAGATTCAGTCATGTCAGATTCGGATGAATCGGGGGTTACACACACGGAGGTTTCCAGTCCATTTGAGGATCTATCAGACATAGGATCACCACGAGCCGATGATCATGAGTTACTTGAGCTAAAACTAATGCCCAGAGACCCATACAACTTGAGCCGCTCTTCAGGCCCCACCCTCTCCAGATTATGTGCCTGGCCCGGAGGAGCCTGAGCAGGCACCACCCTCACCTGATTATGTTCCAGGTCCGGAGCATGCTGATGATGAGATCGTTGCTGAGGACCAGCCGTATGCTGAGGATGCCTCACCCATTGCACTATCACCTGATTATGTTCCGGAGTCTGATCCTGAGGCAGACCCGGAGGAGGATGACGATGAGGACCCTGAGGAGGACCCTATCGACTATCCTGCTGACGGAGGAGATGACGGAGATGATGAGATGGACATTGAGGAGGATGAGGATGCTGATATGGACATCGATGCCGATGAGGAGGATGAGGATGATGAGATGGATGTTGAGATTGACGAGGAGGCGGAGGAGGAGCACTCAGCTCCTGCCTACCCTGTAGTTGTTGCTTTACCAGCTACTGTCCCGTCTGCAGAGGAGACTGAGCCGTTTGAGACTGATGAGTCTGCGGCCACACCACCACCTCACCCTGCATATCGTATGACAGCTAGGATTACTATTCCAGAGCCATTACCTGTACCAGCATGGTCTGATTCTGAGGTTGCCAGACTGCTTGCTATATCTTCCCCACCAGCATCACCACTATCTCCATGGTCTTCATCACCACCCCAGATTCCTTTCCCACTATCACCACCCTCACCTGTATTGACAGCACCACCTCCTAGTCCTATTCGTTCATTGGGCTATCGAGCTGCCACGATTCGGATGAGAGCTGAGGCTGCAGCTACTTCCCACTCTCTACCATTACCACCACCCTTCATACTCTCCCCCACTAGACCAGATGCACCACCACCTTTGCCTACATCAGCTCCTACTTCATTTCCACCATTGTTGTTACCATCTGACAGTCGTAGAGAGGACAGACCCGAGGTTAACCTACCACCTCGGATGGGGTTAGGTATCGCTCTGGGTCCCAGGTATGAGGTAGGAGAGAGCTCCGCCGCTGCTGCTGCTAGACCAGCTGGAGGTCTTAGGGCAGATTATGGCTTTGTTGCCACTATGGACAGGGAGATTAGGCGTGACCCAGAGAGATATGTTGGATATGGGATCACGGATGCATGGGATGAGATTGTTGAGACCTTACAGGGAGCTCCAGTTAGTACCGATACAGAGTTGGGTGCACACATGAGAGAGTTTGAGTCTATGGTTAGGCGAGATACAGATGAGATCTACACGAGGCTAGATGATGAGCAGGGACAGAGACAGCTATTGGCCGGTTGGGTCAATATGTTATTTAGAGATAGACGTACTCATGCACATACACGTCATCTCATGGAGACCGAGGCTGGGATGTCTAGAGAGGCTTGGGGATGAGCAATGGATGTGAGTGATCTTGCTCATGGAGAGGTTATGTAACTACGCACCACAGTTCATGCACAGATGTCAGAGATCAGAGAGTTACAGTCAGCAGATCGTAGTAGACAGAGAGTGATTTCAGATTTGCTAGAGACAGACCGCGGGAGGCGTGAGGAGATGAGAGAGTTGAGGGTAGCTGATCATGCTCGACAACAGCAGATTATTCAGACATTGACTATTATGCAGATACTACAGACAGAGATGATTCCACTTCAGGGACTGGTCACCACACTATAGGGGCAGGTGACAGCCTTACAGAGACAGGTGATGGCATTACAGGGACAGCAGGGACCCGCTGGTAGTCCTGCACAGCTAGAGCTGCCAGAGGAGGCTGGTAGCAGTTCTTAGATTAGACTTTGTTATGGCTAGTCATTTTGTATGCCTACTAAGTATTACGGGTTTCAATCCCAGCTACTAAGGCTTTAGGTCGTTATGATCATTTTGTATCTGAACCATTCATGTATGTTTTCCAACCTATATATGAAATGGTTGTATTATGTCATGTCTGTAATCGATTATAAATGAATGTCGATTGGGTTATATCATTGTTAATTACAATCCAGTTGTATATTGCATTGTGTGATGTGATCTCACTTTATTTATCATGAATATGTCATGGCATTGTTATGCTTTTATGAAATCTAATGGGTATTGTACTTTCTTGTGATTGAAGAAAATGGCACCAAAGCGAGCCACAAGGTCAACACGAATCCCACCAACACCAGCCCTAACAACAACCACAACCACTATGGTCACTAATGCCCAACTCCAAGCTATGATTGACCAAGGTGTCACTGCCGCTTTGGCAGCACGTGACGCAAAAAGAAAGCATAAACGGGTGAAGACAAGGAAGATCAAGACTTTTAAGACTTTTATATATAAATAAGGCCCTTGTAAGCCTAAAAAAGGCAAGTAGTGTTAATCTAGTTTTTACTTAGCTTGTTTTTACTTGTGCAATTTAATATTCAAAGTCTTGTAATTTTTTTAAAAGTTAATGAAAGTTTAAAGTGTTTTATGTTCTAAAATCTTGTTTACTTAAGTTCAAAATTCGTTGTTGATTAAAAGTGTTTTACAAGTTCTCACATGCTATTTTAAACACTCTTATAAGCTGTTCACTCAAGTTTTATGAACTTTTACATAGTTCATGGTGTTTGAGTTACTATTTCTTCAAAAGCATCAAAAGAGCTGTCCAACTCAATGGTAGCATGGTAAATTATGATGGCATGGTTAATGCTTATGTGGAAAGCTATAGTTTGTGTTTAAAAGCTGTTTTTTGGTCTTTGAAAACATAAGCAAAAGCTTTTGGATAACCTTGAGTTTACACTTTAACAAATTCTGTCAAAAACTGCTTATTCTACTGCTTGCTTAATTTTAAAACTACTTTATCATCTGCTTATTTATGCTCTAATATGCTTATTATTGTCCGATCTGGCTGTTTAGTGCTTATTTGTAGCTCAAATCTTCATTAATCTAAATCTATCATAAAATTGTCTTAAAACCATCAAAAATTATGCATTAGTTTAAATCTTATATAAGGGTACTGTTTGATCATAAAAAGTTGTTTATTGAACTTGTTATAAGCTGTGTGATATCTGGTATTATTGATTTGAGCCTTAAAACTCACTTTTATAAGCTAAATATGGATCTAGAATTCTTAAAGGGGTGTTTGGCATTAGCAGACTTAAAGTTAAGTCTGTTATAAGGCATAAAATCCTTTTGGTTTACTTTAATATCCTTTATTTAGTTTATAAGATTAAGGTTTTGAGTTTTGTTAGAAGAAAATCTGTTTGAGCAAATAATTTGTGTGGAATTTATCAAACTGTGACCATAAGTCCGCAGTTTTGTGTCCTCGGTTTTGTTAATCTTTGATTGATACTTACTTGTGGTTTGAAAGTGTTTATTAAAATCTCAAAATGGTGTAGAAATTAAGTTTTGATGTTTAAATTTAAGGATCAAGTCATTTGCATCAGTGGTCAATTGCATCAGCAAAGGGATTTTAGTTTAAAACTACCATCTTTTCAAATCTAAAAATCAGTAGATAAATCTTAGTTTTAAGCTTTTTAAATTTATGCACAAGTAGTTTAGAAGGTAAACAAAATCTGTTTCAACTTAATTTTCAATTTAAGGCTTATTAGATTAGCTTAAAAAGGGTCTGCATGTTAGTGTTTAAAAACTGAAAAAGCCAAAAAAATTAGTTAACTGTCTGAACACTGCTTTTCATCTAGCTTTTTAGTGGCTTATCTTAATTTCAAAATACTTTTTGAAAGTTGTTATAAGTAGCTTATTGACCAATCTTTTTAGAGGTATAATCCATTTGGCCTTTAGATTCTATTTGTTAGCTTAAAATTAAGCTTGAAAAGTCCCTTTTGGATTGTTTGGATATTGGTTTTGTGCTAACAGCTTATTTGACAATCCTGAGCTTATTTGCTTCTAGGATTGCTTATTCTGTGTTAATGTGAGCTTATTGAAGTTGTGATAAGACTTATTTGCTTATTTGGTTATGTTTTCAAGTTTTAGAGATTATTGGTAAAACTGGTTGTGTAGAAAATGTGCTAATTGTTTAAAAAAGTGAACTGTTGACTTATTTGCCTAATTCAGAGCTTATTTTTGAAAAGTAAAAATATTGCCTTTTTAAAAGTTGATATTTGTGAGCTTATGAAGAAGTTTGTGTAATTTTTTTTGGTAAAAAGGTTAAAAACGCATTTAGGGGAGAAGTGAGGGTGAGCAGGGCTCGAACCCTCAACCTCTCGACCCATAACACGTTTTAGCACAAGCTGTGCTACCATTAGTACCAGTAGGACCATCTGGTCACTACTCGCACAAATAATTACTTAACATCACTTGGCCTGCTAGTCCCATAAGCTACTTCATGTCACACCCCGTAAATTCCCAGTTAGTATTCCGACCCATTCCGGTCATTTACTTTTAAATTTTATACGTTACGTTAAATCTGACAGTTTATCGGAAAGTTAAACTGCGTAAAACTGAAAAATGTCATCGGACGCGTTCCGGCATCGGTTATTAATTAATTTAGGCTTAATATGAGATATTTTAGCTTTCCTGGATGTTTCGTGATTTTTAATCACTTCTGATATAATTTTTAGGGTTTTATCTCTTAAATTGCGTTTTTCGCGTTTTTGACCAAACGGAACCCCGAAAACTCGAAATCTTTTCGTATAAACTCAAGTTATCGATAATCTTATACCCTAAGCCCAAAAATTTCGTTCATACCCCTCTTCATATACATATGGATGCCTAAACCTAAACCAAAAACAATCTTGGCACTTGAAATTAAATCATCCATACTCCACTAACTAAAAATTTGAACTCTTACCATGCATGTGAAGGGAAATGACATCTTTGTTGCCTAGTGACTTGCATGCATGCCATCCCTTACACATCACATGCAAGCTTGGACCATTTGACTTGGAAAATTCAAGATTTTGATATTATAGGAACCATGGACCAAATTTTTGAACCACAATGGTCCTTGTGACCATAGTTCGGCCGAAACCGTAAGGGCACACCCCTTTGGTGTATGTTGGTCACATGTGGGTGCACCATTAACCCTAATCTTGGCCTATATATACCAACACATAACACAACTTAGGGTTTCATTTCATTTCCAAGCCTCAACAAAAACACACACCTCTCTTCCTCTCCCTCATTGCTCACGGCACCACACACACACACACAAACACACTCATAACTTTTGATTTCTAGCAAGATCCAATCATTCTAAGTTCATTTCTAAGAGTTTCTAAGGTAGATCTAAGTGTTGGTTGGTTGTTTTTTAAGAGTTTTCAAGAATTATAAAATTAGGGTTTCTAGTTTTATAAGTGGATTTTGCAAGATCTTGTGTCATCATCTTTTGATTTCTTTCTTGTGAGTATTTCTTGACCCATCTTATATTATTTTGATGTTATTATGATTCTTGTTATAGATCTATGTTTATATCTAAAGATCCAAGTGTTTGTGGTAATTTTACAAAGGAAAGTACAAGTCATTTTTGTTCATCTAAAAAATATATTGAAAGTCTTATGATAAAAACTTTTATATTTATGTTATTATCTTGTTCTTAGTAAGATGAGTGTGGCATGAGTGTTGCAACAATAGAAATGATGGGATTAGGTTAGTTTAGGATGTGATTTTGTGGTGGATTAGTTGTGAACGGAGATTAGGCTAGACTAGGCACTATTGTGAAGTGTGGGTGGATTTTGGTTGCGTTTTTGGCAAAAAGTGCTTGCTGTCCTGAAATGGTTTTAAGGTTTTGAGCGACCTAAAAATGTTTTCATTAGGCGTAAAAGTAGTTTTTGAAAAGCTTGTTCAAATAGATAGTTTTTCACATATCGCACTTTAAAATCAGATTTAAAACGGCCAAGTTATAACCAAATGAAACTTGAAATATTTTTCGGCAAAACCCAATGAATAGTGTGCTGATGTGAATAGTAAAAAGGGTATTCGGACACTTTCGGACATTTTTGGACTTTTTAAACAATAGCGAAACATATAGTAACACATATATATATATTAGCATCATTTGAAGATGTCATTAACATATTTTAGGAAAAGCGTAAAAGTTACTAAAAATAGTAACTTTGGTAAAACTTAGCGGAACGGACATAGTAATTAAGCGATTATGGTTAGTTAGCACAATTTGAAAATATGGAAACTTAACAAATATAGGGGACGTTATTAACGTTTGGAAACTAAACACTTTCCTAAAATAGAAACTTTCTATAAATAGTAACTCTTTGCAAGTGTCGGTATTTATCAGAGATGTTGTAAATTTTTCTAAGCCTTTTATTATTAAAACGCAAACACACTTGGATGCTTTAAATGATGAACATAGATGCTTTACTTGTTTACTTTGCTGAATGCTAAGTCATACCCATATTTAATCTAGGTCGCGGCTAGACCTCCTTATATCATCATCGTTGTTGTGATTATCGCTTATCCTTGTTAAGGTGAGTTCATAGCCCCACGTTTTACCTATTTTTAAATGCTTTATACTTTGGGGTTAGAAACTGATTCGTCAATTTCAACACACGTAAAATAATATATATAATATTATGGAAAATCACCAATTTTCCCTTGAGGACAAAGGTAAAAGGAAACTCTTCAAAATATATAAAATATAGTAAAATACGTATATTAAACCGGGAAGTATGCTTTCCCGGGTCGTTTCCCCAACGACTTGTGAAATTGAATCCTCGCTTTAGTTTGGATTATGATTTGAATAAGAGCAAAGAAAATTTTGATTATCTATAACTACTAATTGAAAGCAACAATTAAAATAAGCAAACAAAAGCAATTAAGCACTTAAACTAATTAACGGGAGCAAATAAAACGCGATAAATAAGCAAATAAGACAAAATTAAACCTTAAAAATGCAAACTAAATTACTAAACCTAAAATAAGATAAAAGAAAATTTTTAGATAAAGAAAATTATTTTTTTGATTATTTTTGAATTTATTATGAATTAAAAACTAATTTAATCTAATTAAATCCTAAAAAATAGCAAATTAAGTCCTAAAAATAATAAAAAATGATTTTTAAACTTAGAAAATTATAAAATATTATAAAAACTCAGAAAACTATTTTTAACTAATTTTAAATTTAAAATCCTATTTTTAAAATTAAAATTAAAAGCTTAAAAATGAAATTAAAAATCTAAAAGAAAGACATTAAAAATCTAAAAGATGTAAAAATGATTTTTCTGAATGTAAAAACTAAAACTACTTTTTCTAAAACACCAACTATTTTTTGTATTTTATTTTTTTTCCTGAAAATTATTTCTATTTTTTACGTATTTTTGGAAATCCAAAACCTAAGAAAAATTGATTTAAAAAATAATCTACTAAAGGAAAAATCTCAAAATTCGAGGGAAAGTCCTAAAAGTTTTAAAGAATATGATAAAAAATAAAGAACTTAAACCCAACTTATCTAATGAGCAGGTAAAAGCTCCTAACTCGCACGCTTTATTATCTAAACAGGAAAAAGAAAAAACAAGTACAAATATTAAATGAAAGGAAGTGAGAATGAATTGTCCCACCTAGTCTATTGGTTAAAGCTTGAGTGTTGTGAGAGGGAGGTCGTGGGTTCAAGTCCCAACCTGCCCTTTTTGCATTTTTTATATTTTTGAAAACCAAAAGCTAAAACTTATTAAGCACATAATTTTAAGCACTTTTAACAAAACAAGTATGAGCTGAATCTCAAAATTAATCTCTAAAAAGCTCTAAAAGATTCTGTTTACAGAAAGTGAGCTTTTGAGCACTTAAAAGCTAGAATTGACTAAAAAGCTTGCACACAATTCATTATAAGCTCAAATGCAAATCTAAAAGCTGTTCTAGCTAGCTTAAGATGTCTAGTATCTAAATTTGATAAGCTAATTATACTAACAAAACTATGATAGCAATCTGAACTGAGTGATCTTAATGCAAGCCATAAATAAGCACTAAAATCTCAAATCAACTTAAGCTCAAATGCTCAATAAGCTAAATTAAACTTGAGATTTTGGAAAATAATTACCTACATAGTAAGCTATCATGCCATATAAAGATCATGAAAACAGTGCTATAAGCTAGAATTACAAATTAAGAAGCTACGTCTAGGTTTACAACTGATTTTTGATTTTTAGATTTTTGAAACTATAAAGCTAATTACCCCTAGAATTAAAGGCTAAATTATGAAAAACTAAAGTTTTTATGCTAGATTTTCCTAACATGTAACTATAAGCCTACTCAAATTCCAACTCTAATTTCCACTAAACTAGCTTAAAATGCTATCAAAAATGTCAGCAGTATTAACTGCTGATATACAAGCTGATGCACTTGACAAGAGTGCTAAAACCAAAATGCAGGTAACCTTGGTGGTTTTCCTTGCACTAGACTCACTCAATGAGAGTGTTAGAACACTTAAACAAGAAAATACTACACCTAGAAACGCTAGGATCAAAAATCTCAAAGATCTAAAAGAGCAAAAGCTCCCCTGGTGCTGAGACAAGAAATATAAGCCTTAACTTTTACAAACATGAAATCTAAACTTTAAAATCTCTTTTATTACTCATTATGGACCAAATCTGAACTGGATCAAAAAATTTTATCTATTCCTTTTGACTTTTAAAGGTCAAACTATGTTATTCCAAACACCCCTTTAGCTTTTTGACAGATTTCATTAAGTCTTAGATTTTGAAATTTAATTAACAAAACCTTAATACCAGATACTAATTAGCTTATAACTAACCTAGTGAGCTTAATTTAACAACTAGATAAGCTAGAATTTAAGATCTACAAGTTACTTTAATATTTTTGGTCTTTTAATGATTTTTAAGACAAGTTAAGCTAAACAAATTTTAAACTATTACAGCTAAAAAAAGAAAAGCAAATATACCTAATAAGCTTGAATAAGATCAGATAAGCACAAATAAACAGACAAATTAAGCAAATAAGCAAATTTATACTAATAAGCAATCATTAAGCTAGATATTAAAGGACAAAGGAATTTAAATGAAAACTTACAGGAACCTTAGCAAAACAAAGGTAAAAGAGCTCAAAGAGCTCATCAACAGCTCTGGTTTATTTAAAATAAGCCAGTAAAAGTCCATGGGAGCTCTTCCATTGTAAGCTCCCCTTCCATTAGCTTATAAGACCAAATATCAAAGGTATATAACTGATTTTAGGATTTAAGTAGATTAAATGAGCAAATGAGCTCTATCACAAGCTTAGAGACTTGTGAGAGCTTATGAGTAGCTTATTGATCCGTATGCTAACATATGAGCTTATAGAGAGCTTATGACACTTTTATGAAAGAAAACTCAAATTTTATTAACTAAAATGCTTGATTACATTACTTTAAAAGAAATTACAAGAGATTAAATGAGAAATTACATTAAGCTAATACTAAAAGCTAAAGCTAAATTTTACTAAAAACATAAAAGCTAGATTAGGTGTAAAAAAGAAAAGATGATTATGTGTGTGAGAGAGTGAGCCTTTTTATAGCCTGCTGCTGAACCTTCTAACCCCTTGAGTGCTTCCCACGCTCCTATCAATCTCTGCCGTACATTCTCTCAATGATTGGAGAATCAAGCTAGGCCGTTAGATCATTTTTGGGACACACGGATTGCCAACGTGGCATCCGTGTGTCAGCCTTGATTGTGCTTCTTTACTGAGTAGATATAGTACAAATTCATTCATCTCATGTGCTTTCTTGTCAACCAACGTGCCATTCCTTTGTTGGGATTAGCCAATATGGTGCGTTTGATTACATTTTAACCTGCCAAGGTGTACTTGAGTACTTGAATTACCTTCTTTAACCCTCAATTTAGCTTTGCCCTTTGTTTTAACCTGTGGGTAAATCAGAGGAGACGATGAACAGTATTTGAGTTCTTGGCGCCTTTTTTTTGTTTTAACTGAATTGGGTAAAAAAAACAGGTATAACTTTGGGGAATGGCAATATTGGCCCTTGTCTTTGTTAGGTGAAAGTCCAAGTATTAAATAACTTTCAATCTTGGCAGAATTGGCCCCTGGACTTATATAAAAGAGTTATGGGCTTAGGTTTTGGGCCGGGTAAGGATACATGGAAAGGTAAAATCCCATTTAGCTATTTGTGTAATTTTGGAAACTTGAGGGACTAGTATTGTAACTTTGGGGTTTTTGTCTTTAGTGTTGACTTTGATTGTTTGACTTGAGTTTGACCATTGGCTTTGGCTTGATTTCTCGGCTTATTTTGTGCTCTTCCGTTTCCCGTGTCCGTGTTTGCCCGTTTTTGATGGTTTTCTCGTGATTTTTGCTTTATCCATACCTGCATACACAAAACACAAAAACACACATATCTTTGCCATTTTCACTGTATTTTTGGTCATTTAGGGTCATTTTTAGTGTTAACGGATATGTGTATTTTACACCTATCATTAATCATCACAGAGTTGCCAAGGATATATGGGAAAGAGTTCAACTACTAATGCAAGGTACATCATTGAAAAAGCAGGAAAGGGAGTGTAAACTGTATGATGAGTTTGATAAGTTTGCTTACATGAAGGGGGAATCACTACATCAGTGTTACTTAAGATTTGCTCAGCTAATAAACAATATGAACATCTACAAAATGACATTGCAGCAATTTCAAGTTAATAACAAGTTCTTAAACAGTCTTCCACCTGAATGGAGTAAGTTTTTCACGGATGTCAAACTGGTAAGAGATTCGCACACGACTAACTTTGATCAACTTCATGCATATCTTCAACAACACGAACTTCATGCTAATGAAATCCTCATTATGCGTGAGCGCAATCAAGATCCACTTGCACTAATTGCCAATCACCAGCAGACTCCGTCTCATTTCAACACTTATTAATCTTTATATAATAATCCATAATTCCAACAATAGTTTTCACCATCTCTGTC
>BQNB010007036.1:2344-14255 GCA_026074375.1 Tanacetum coccineum
ATAGTTATATAGTCGAGGTGACCATAGTAACAATTACAGGTTTTAAACATGGGTTAATCCTAGTGCCTCTTATCATTTAGCAATTCATAATACTCACTACGCAGTCTCGAGATGCATCACTAAAGCAAGTTCTAAAATTATATACACTACCAGTACACTCTTATATAATTTAATACCGATACCAATGTTCCAGAAAAGGCGACAAAGACCATACGTACGCATCCATAATGACGGAATAGACACATATGACCGCATTCGAACCTTCACTCGAGCAAGCTAAAGGTATAAACTATCTTGGGCATCATAGATGGATACCCGAATTCCTAAAGATCGGGGTGAACCTTATAATTTAGGGGTGGAATTTCATTTGAGTGGAAGGGTTTTTGTGCTAGTCGTATAATTCCCTATCCAATGAGACGCTCTAGAACTAAGTTTTTTCGATATGTGCCACAAAAAAATTTAAATTTGGGTCAAAATTACCTTTTACGCTATGTTTCAATATATTACTCATCATTTTAAGGACAAAGCAAATTACAAATGGTGGAATAGTTTCTAAGGATTTTATTTCCCCCTTACACTTATCACGAACATTGTCCTCAATGTTCTACAAAGTACCCGTAAACAAATAAAGGGAAAAGAAAAGAGAGCGAAAGAAACTAGTACTCTACTGGTTTTGCTCAAAGATGGAGAAGAACCAGATGATAACCGGGTAAATCGTCATCTAAGAATTGTCCACATAAATCTGCTAAGAACTTCCAGGCTTCTTCTTATCAAATATATCCTGCAACTCAAAGACAAGATGCAAATATACCTAGCGTAAAGTCAGTGGAATGATAAATATACAACTATATGTTTTTACGTTTTCAACTCTATGACAAATAAATTAAAAGGATATTCGGCGGTGGTTTTTTCCATGCAATTTCTCTTTCCCATCTGATGTCTGAATCAAAAAGAAGCGATGAATAGTTCTAGAGTGAAATAAAGAAAGTGATATGAAGCAGGACCGGCAAATTACAACCTGTGAAATTTTTGCAGATGGGGTAGTTGATTTTTGTTTAACCCTTCCTTGGGAGTAGAGGGTGTTGTGTCGGAGCGAAGATTGAGCTTGTTTTGATCCAGGACTTCTTTCTTATCAAACACAACCTGCAACTTCAAAGACAAGATGTCTAATCTATCCCCTAGCGTACAAATGTCAGTGGATATGATAACATATACAACTATATGTTTACGTTATTCAACTCTATGACAAATAATTTTAAAAGTATAAAAGAAGTGTATGCTGTGTTGAAAATGCATTCGTGGTTTCCGTAGCTCAGGTTTTTAAGCTAATGTACCAACATTACCGAAAAAATTATACACACACAAAATTATTCAAACTGTTAAAAACAATTCAAATTTTCCTGTAGCAGGGCTCGGACGATTGCCGTTCTCCACATCTGTAGATGATTTTTTTTCTTCTTGAAAATTTTCTGCATCCCACCACCACATAATTCTTACTACCAAAGCTATTCTTTGACAAACACCCAAACGAAGCTTATTAGTGCGCACAATCTCATATGACTCAAAAACGACAACCACAGAGACCTCATCAATTAATTCTAACTATTCATACATATTGACATTTTGAGTATCTTGCGACAACAATTCGAGTTCCGTTACAAACCCCGGATATCATTTTCGCTGCATTCACTACTTCTTTACTGTCTTCGTGATTTACAGACAGAGCGATCTGCGAGTGAGAGAGCAGGTGAACAACATTATACGACACACGGTTTAAAAACAAAGTAGATCTACACACAGACACACATCATTAGCACACAAGCATATAGCATTCTAAGAACATAAATAACAAATAGAGAGCAAATCATGAACATCTAAAACAAACGATACACCTAGCGGATCGTCATGACAGAATTTACAAAGATCACAATAGATAGAGGATAAGCTGCTTGGTCTGAAACTAGCCCCATCCCGAGACAATAGGCGTCTTATGTTGTTTGTTCGAGTCCGACCTTCGAGCTCTATCTTCCATTAAACCTAGTCACTAAACGCTAGAGTGGGTTCTCCACGAGCGTACACTTAAGGTCAGACTTCTGAGGTGATAGAAAACTAGAGGGGATATACGAAAGGCCCCATCATTACATCAGTGGTTTCTATTCGGCCAAATAGTGCCGTTAAGAGTTATCTAATCAAGTGTAGTTGATTATCCTTAGAGATGCTCAACCGGTGAAAAAGATGGTGCGTATCTTCACTCTATACGTGTCCTACACCCTACTCGATCCAAGATCAATTTGAGTGTGACGAGCATCAAGTCCATGCTCCTAGACAAAGATCTCACGTGTTCGTTCATGTCCGTACTTACTATGGTTCTAATTACTCAACTCATCGGGATCTTATACACACACCATCCACTGGCGCAACTAACAACCTCAACACCTCACAAGGACACAATTTCCTTTTCTAGTCTCCGCGAGTGCATCATACCCTGGGTTTTAAATTACATACGAATGCGCTATCTTAGGTAGCTCTGACATCGCGTACGAAAATCGAGTCGAGAACGATATAACTATAGTATTTATTTGAGTTCTCGCTTATGTGAAACACGTTGCTAGATGGAGTGGGACAAAACAATTCTCTCATCATTCCTGGAGTTCGATATGGATATCCTCAAATATGACTGATACTATATCTCTCGTACATGCTGATAACAACACATTCATAGGTTTTTAATAAAATGCCTGGATTTATCAGTTCTTAGATCTCACAGAATCTTTTTTGTGTTTATTAAAACATTTTTAATACTAATAAGATTCCAACATTACTAGAGATAACTAGATCTTCTTATCTACAAAGTCAATATTGAATATCTACGGAGTCTCTTTATCAACAGCTGGAAAAAAGATGATTCTAACAATACAAACATTTAACTACAAACAACTACTAACTGCACTTTGGACTGAGTTTTGCGGTCTTAAGATGACGAGAGAGAAAAGTTTCCTTAACTTGAAATAAGGTTCATTAAACGAATTAATATTCTCTTAAAATAAAGATAATTATGCTCACAACGTTTGTAGTTTGTTTGACTCAAATATCCTTAAAAGATTCGTCCATTACTCAGATGATGGTGCTATAAGGAGTTTAGACACGCTATTATACTTATATCTCTGTCTCCTAGTATTTTCGCCGTTATAAACATCACATGTATAAAGACTCACAAAACTTAATACAAATCAGATCTCACAAACTATCCATTCTAATTACACTATAAAACCTTATTTTCGAAGAACACACTGGCGCGTTCAATTTCCCAATATCTACAATATCACCTTCAACACACAGCGACACTAAAGGTAACTAACTTAAACTGAGAGAACGCATAATGATCAATAAGCGAGTAAAGCAAACACATTAGATTATAACTCAAGATACCACTAATTGAATATATAAAACTACAAAAAGGACTTACAAAAAATAGGAAACCAAGGAATTGAAGAGCCCAATTACTCTAAACCACAAGGCCTCATGCGTTTTTAATAAGCAAATAGTAAAATAGTTCAACATTTCTTTCTATAGGCTTAATAAATTCGCCTTTAGACAGCTCCGTACGTGCGCGAGCCGTGCATTGACCGGTACTCCAAAAATTAACAAAACATGTACCACAAACAGGAAACAACTAATATTATTAGCAACAACAATTTATTCACTGTTGCATATAGACAGACGTATCTTTCTTCTTCATCTATTCTGAGCGGACACTGGTTGCGTAGCACTCCTCATGAAGCAACACGTGCTGACACTTACGAGGAGTTGCCATCAAGACTAATATTCTGTCTCATTTAACGTAAGATGCTCACTTAGGTTTCAGACACTTACAGACACACATTCACAGGTCTGAGTGGAAACAACACGTGAGCGCTATTGTATATGCATAGCATAGGTGCGGAAGGAATACCAAAAAGCGTGTGGGGGGCACACACAACAGATAATCAGTGTGTTACAGTATTGTATACAGTGTGGAATAGTGTGCGTAGTAACAAATCACAAACACACATGTTTGGCTTCGTTAACTGAACAAGAACTTAGTAGTATGCTAAAAATACACACACACTAATAATCAGGTATTGAACACAGTGAACTAAGAAATTTGCGACAGGAGCGTAAGAGATGGTAGGAGAGCCTGCATCTTTCCTGTCAACATATCTGAGGATCTATAAGGTCATGGTGGAGAGAAGATATGGCTGGGGGAGTGGTATTTGTTGGGGGGTAGTTTATGTGTGTATAGTTGTTCTTGTGAGTAGTGTTGCATTTCTTTGTGGAAGGTTTGTTTGAGTAGGTGTTTGTGTACATATTGGTGTTAGTTGAGTTTAGTGGGTGAATTTAAATTGTAGTGGTAAATGAGATGGAAGAGGGGGAGTTTTTAGGTGGGGGGATGATTGGAAGGAGTATATGTTGTTTGTGTATTAGAAATTGAATTGATAAGTTGAGGTGGTTGGGTTGGTTTGGATTGTATATGGGGGGGGGGTGAGGTATAGGATTGGTTGTGGTGGGTGTTGGAGGGTATTGTGAAGTTATGTATGATTTGGGGTGGATGGGTTGCGGTGTGGGGTTTGGTGGGTTGGGGTGTGGTTTATTGGTTTGATTTGTTGGTGTGTTTGGGGGGGGGGGTGAGGGGTTTATTTTGTGTTTAGATGATTAGGGGTTTTATTGTTGTTTTTTGTATGGGGGTGTTGGGTTGATTGTTTGTAGAAATGTGTGATGATATTTGGGGGGTGTGGGGGAAGGGGGATATATGGGTGGTTAGGGGGTTATTTGAATTTTGATGGTTGTGTTATAGTTAAAGAATATTATTTGTTGGAAGATTGTGATTTAGATATGGATTGGGTGAGGTTGTATTGGTATGGGAATTTAGGTGGGATATTTTGGGAATTTTTTGTTTGGTTTTGGTTCTTAATGTGTGTGGGGATTGGGTGGTGGTTGTATTGGAAATTGGGGTTAATGATTATATGTATAGGTGAAATTTATGTGATTATGGGTGGAAGTATTTTGAGGGTGGGATGTAATTATGTTATATGAATGATATTGTTGAATATAATAATTGTTATTATTTAGTAGGGTATTTATTTATTTTATTGATCACAATGAGGAGGTTTTAGCATCATGTTAAAGATAAAGCAATAACAATAAATCAAACAACATATAGACATATTAAATGATTAAGGAAACCTTACTTGATTAAAACATGAATTAGAAGAGGTACAATAAGATTTTTAGGCCCTAAAATCATCTCTTACAGCTGCTGAATGAACTAGGGTTCGTACCCTCTTTTTATTCTAAAGTTACACACTTAAAACCCTAAATTAGGGTTTGTATATATAGGAAAAATGTTATGATGGCGTCGTATTTTAATCGTGACGTCGTCATGAAAGAGAATATTCTAGATAATGGGTTGGGTCATATGCTCTGACGCCGTCATGGAATCATGTGACGCTGTCTTGATCTTTATGGTGACGGCGTCACGTTGTATCTGTGACGCCGTCTCTAGCCACTATAGAGAAATTCTTGATCAATCTTGGTGTAGGTCTGTAGTCTTGTCCTTTTCTTCTCCAAATAAGCCTAAGTCACGTGTAATTCTTCCAAATGCCTTCCAACTGAGAAATACCTGAAAAGGAACGATTAAGTACCTATTTTGGGCATAAATGCATGATTTAGGGGGTTAAACGACCTCGAAAAAGTGTATAAAATGACACCTCATCACCACCCAAGAGGGAAAATCCAGCCAAGGACTCCATATGTCATAAGTGTGGTGAGACAGGTCACTGGAAGAGGAACTGTCCTTATTACTTAGCTGAGTTGCTGAAGAGAAAGAACACAGCCTTAGGAGCTAGTGGTTCAGGTATCTTCACTATAGAACTTAATACTTTCCTTAATAGATCATGGATCTATGACACTGGTTGTGGTACTCATATTTGTAATACAACGCAAGGTCTAAGGGCAAGTAGGAAACTGAAGCCGGGGGCTCTTAGCTTGTACGTGGGCAATGGTCAACGTGAAGCTGTTGAAGCAATTGGCATTTTTTATTTGTATCTCCCGAGTGGATTAGAGATTGTTTTAAACAATTGTCATTATGCTCCCTCTATTACTAGAGGAGTAATTTTTGTTTCCCGTTTGTATAAAGATGGTTTTATTAACCGCTTCATGAATAATACAATTCAAGTTTCTAGGAATAACATGGTTTATTTTAGTGTTATCCCAAGGGATGGTATTTTTGAAATTGATTTGTCTAATTCTTTTTACAAATGATAGTTCTATATACACTGTAAGCAATAAAAGAGCCAAGTTACACTTAGACTCTGCTCTCTTGTGGCATTGTCGTCTTGGACAGATCATCAAGAAACGCATTGAGAAGTTGTAACATTTCTTAATTCAACTGACCTTAGGGTTTTTGAAAAATGCGTCTCTTATATGTCTAGAAAGATGACAAGAAAACTTTACACACATCAAGTGGAAAGGGCCAAAGACTTACTTGAACTAATACACACCGATGTATGTGGCCTATTTAAGATCATGTCAAGACAAAGAGCAAGCTACTTTGTCACTTTCACTAACAACTTTAGTCGTTATGGTTATGTTTACTTGTTAAAGCATAAACATGCAGTGTTTGAAACTTTCAAAGTGTTTCAAAAGGAAGTAGAAAATCAACTTGGTAAGACTATAAAATTGCTATGTATTGATTGTGGGGGCGAATATATGAGTCAAGATTTTTTGGATCATCTAAGGGATCATGGGATTATCGCCCATCGTACTCCTCCTTACATGCCACAACACAATGGTGTGTCGGAGAGGAGAAACAAAACCCTACTAGATATGGTTCGCTCCATGATGAGTCAAACAACTCTTCTAAAGTCCTTTTGGGATTATGCTCTTGAGACTGTTGCACGCATTCTTAATATGGTTCCAACTAAGAAGGTTGAAAAGACACCATACGAAGTATGGCATGGGTAAGCCCTTAAGATGTCTTACTTAAAAGTATAGGGTGTGAGGCACTTGTTAAGCGAGATACTCTTACCAAGCCTGACAAGTTAGAACCCATGTCTATTAAGTGTATCTTCATAGGAAACCTAAAGGAAACAATGGGTTATTCTATCTACTACCCACCTGAGAATAAAGTACTTGTTGCTCGAAATACTAAATTCCTAGAGAATAGTCTTATAACTTAAGAAGCAAGTGAGAGTCTAGAAAATATTGAAATTATTCAAGAAGAAGATACGTATCCTTCTATAGACACTAGCTTATATCATGAAGAGGATGATCTAGAAATAGATGAACCTCAAAGTGATATCAATCCCATTCGTAGGTCTATAAGGACACACCGTCCCATAGATCGATTGTGTTTATACATCGATGCTGAGGAGCATGAGTTAGGGGATCTTGGTGAACCCGATAACTATAAAGCTGCATTGTTAGACCTTGAGTCTGATAAATGGTTGAATGCTACGAATGTGAAAATGCAATCCATGAAAGATAACAAAGTTTGGGACTTAGTTGATCTTCCTCCTAACGGCAAAACCGTTGGTAGCAAGTGGCTCTTCAAGAAGAAGACCGACATGGATGAAGCTGTACATACCTATAAAGCTCCTCTTGTGGCGAAGGTCTATACTCAAACCTCAGGGATTAATTATGAGGAGACCTTCTCTCCTATTACAGACATTAGAGCTATTAGAATTCTTATAGCCATAGCCGCGTTTTATGACTATGAGATTTGGAAAATGGATGTCAAAACTGCTTTTCTCAATGGATATCTCTCTGAAGAGGTTTACATGGAGCAACATGAAGGTTTTGTCAATCCAAAATATCCAAAGCGGGTATGCAAGCTGAAGCGTTCCATTTATAGGCTTAAGCAAGCATCAAGGAAATGGAATAAACGATTTGATGATGAAAATAAAGAAATTTAGTTTCACTCAAAATCGTTATGAACCATGTGTATATCTAAAAGCTAGTGGGAGTAATGTCACTTTCCTAATCTTGTATGTCGATGACATATTAATCATGGGAAACAACATTCCAAAGTTACAAGATGTAAAATCCTACCTTGGAAGATGTTTTGCTATGAAAGATTTAGGTGAAGCTGCATATATTCTTGGAATCAAAATCTACAGAGATAGATCACGGAGGTTAATTGGTTTGTGTCAAAGTGCTTATATCAAAAAAACCTTAAAGCGTTATCACATAGAGAATTCTAAACGTGGAAGTATCCCCATGCAAGAAAAGCGTAGATTGAGTAAATCACAAGGTGCCTCTACACCTATTGAATTGAAGCGCATGAAAAATGTTCCATATGCCTCGGCTGTGGGTTCTATTATGTATGCTGTGAGATGTACTCGCTCTGATGTTACGTTCGCTCAGAACATAACAAGCCGATTTCAACAGAATCCAGGTGATCTTCACTGGACTACTGTTAAGAACATTCTGAAGTATCTCAGGAATACTAAGGACATGTTTCTAGTTTACAGAGGTGACATAAAACGAGAGCTTAAGGTTTCTTGCTACACTAATGTTGGATATCTAACGGATGTTGATGACCTTAAGTCTCAGACTGGATATGTGTTTGTTTTAAATGGAGGTGTTCTTGATTGGAAGAGTGCCAAGCAAAGCATTTTTGCTACTTCATCTGCAGAAGCTAAGTATATTGCTTCCTATGATGCTTCTAAGGAAGTCGTGTGGGTTAGGAAATTCATTTCTGGGCTAGGTATTGTTCCCACAATTGAAGAACCCATAAATATGTATTATCATAATACTAGAGCAATCGCTATAGCTAATGAATAAGGAATCACTAAAGGTGCTAGACATTTTCGTGCCAAAGTTCACTACCTTCGTGAAGTTAATGAATTTGGTGACATAAAGTTAGAAAAAGTTCACACAGATGACAACTTAGCTGATCCGTTTACAAAAGCGTTGGCTTTTCCAAAGCATTCAGAACATACTAAGAATATTAGAATGCTTCCAGCTAGTAGTCTCATGTAAATCTATGTTTATTAGTTTTTTGTATAATTGGGATTGTAAGACAATTTTATTTTCTGATGAATAAAGATACGAGGTATTTGTTATCATTCATATGACATTGTTTATCCTATATTTACATATTTAATCCTTGAATGATTTATCATTCTAAATATGTCCATTGTCTGTTAACAATATGGGAGTATTGTTAAATAAGGCAAATGTGAGTGTTGGATATATTCTTTGAATATATGGATGGTTCATGCCAAACTCATATGTTACTCACAAGGGATGCGTATTGGACACCCCAACCTTTAAAAATTACTTTATGGATCCGTTGTCATAAGTAAAATTTCAAAAATGGTTAGTTAAGTCATCCTTAGACTTGAGAATACAAACAAGTTCAGGTATGTATAGATATCACTTTTTAATTCTATGTCAAACGTTGTCCTGAATAAGGTAGTTATAAAGACTATTATTAGAAGTGATATGAAGCGGCATTCACAACACTTGTATTCAACAAAGAATTTATTCCTCCACTTGATGTGCATAATGATACCTTGACGCTCTCTCCAGAAATTAACAGATAATTGTCTGCGGACCCAAAGGGTAATGCTAATGATGTATTCTTGATTAATTTGGTATATCTTGAATTAAGTTCTATAACGAGAATCTAAATGGTTAAACTATATGGAATGAGTTAGGATCCATATTCATGGTTTAACAATATTTAAACAAAGGGATGATTATAGCAAGAGATACATAACCATGCTACTGAGAATGTTTATGAAACTTGATCTCAGACATTTCTAGTTATAAAAAAGAATGTGAGTGTTGCTAGACGTTTTCGTCGTTAGTATATGGGTTGTCTGCTACTCCAACTCCCAAGTGGGAGCTGTTGAATTATGGTAGTTGGATACGCACATGTACAACTAAAAATGCGTGAGCCTATTGGGGGCACACATGATAAAACATTTAGAGTGCGTTTAAATTTCACGAATGTTTCTAAAGTAAACCTTAAGGACTTAAGACGACGAGACTCGAATCCTAATGGTCCCTAAGTGTGTAGCTGACCATGAAGGTTCTAGAGGGAGTCTAGATTCGTTGTATGTTGGAGATAAGAGGGAAAGAAGAGTTGTGATAAGGGTAAATGATTAGTTTCCTATACTTATCATGATTAGTATTATGGAAACTATAAATACCCCTCTACCCAAGTCATATGTACGGCATATAGAATCACAGATACTCTCCTAAAATTGTTTCTGATCTCCCTATCTATTTTTTAGCTGAATACAATAAACCTTCATTAGGGTTCTTTGAAATTCGGTCCTCCTTTATACACCCTACCATAATTCGGTTAACCCTTTTAGCGTTAATCCACTTGGTATTCGATCCGTGGTTTGATCTAGTAGGTGTATAATCTTTGGTTTACTAGTTCTCATGTGTGACAACAAAGAGAAATGGGTTTAGGGTTTTGTTTGGTGAAATTCGGTTCTGTTTTCCCTAATTCGGTAAGAACCGAATTGGGTAAAACCTTAAGTGTGCCATCTGATTTTAGGTTCAGGTTGTGGGGCTTGGATTTTGTATTATATTCAGGTGGTATCGTGTTACAAAGGTTGTTTGGGATACACGTGAGATTGGACTAGCATCCGGGCGCATTCGTTGGACGTGTTTGTGTGAGCACTCGTAGAGGTGTACATTTATCTACTTTGTTTCATATAATTTGCTGTTGACTTCAAGGGTTAGTTTTCTTGTTTACCGTTTATTTATTTATTGTGTGTTAACTATATGAAAAAAACATGATTCATATCCGCTGCGTACTCGTAGTGTTAATGGTTAACTAGTTATCAAATCCAATAGCTATGAGGCTATGAGTACACATAATAACATGTGATTCAATATAATTTTTTCTGTGGAGCAAACTTTAATTTGGGCTCAAGGACCTATTTGTTGGGTATTTTCTTAGTCCATGAGGATTAAGAGCCCAACACATTGGGGCCCATCTTGGGTCTATTTAGGGCATCCTTATGCTCATTATAAAGTGTGAAAAAAACAAGAGAGAAGAGAGTAAGAAAAGAAAAAAAAGAAGAAGAATTTCGGAGTTCTTATCACCCAAAACCCAGCAGCAGTGTTTCGTCGATCCCCGGAGTTTGCGCCGTTGGATCGTCACGATTTTTGGACTGAAGCTTCCTTGCATATAAAGGAAGGTTTTGACCATTGGGATCTTGATTTTGAGGCCTGGAAGTTCTGTTTCTTACCCGGGCAGATTGCAAGTTGTTTGGTGATATTCTTCCTTTCTTGTTCTTTGTTTGTTGCCATATATCTTGATATTGATTCCAAGATTATGATGATTGTTGTATGCCTCTAGTGTTATCTAGAGAAGACTTTGTGTACCTCTCTTGTTTGATAGTGGATTTAAGCGGCACTAGGTGTCCTGTGGTTTTTACCCACTTTGGGGTTTTTCACGCTAAAAGCTTGGTGTTCTTGGTGTGTGTTTGGTTATCTTTAATACCTGCTGATTGGGTTGATTTGATATTGTTTGGGGGCTGGCTAGAGTTGCTTTTAGTTTGCCTTATTTGTTTACTTCCTCATAAGTTCATACGGGTTTGGGTAAGTGCTGTCAAACGAAGGTTTTGCTTCCGCATTTGTGTTTATACCGTTGTGACCCATTGCACTTTACCCGTCAATAACTCACCAAGCAGATTCGTAGCTACCCATAATCCTAAATTTCTAGGTTAAACTTGTTCCCCGGCTCATTAAAAGAGTCGATCGATGTGGCCTCGGACTCCCACTTTCATGGCGGCAACAATGTCATTATATTCCGGGATCCATCGATAATATTGCATTATACCTCAAATGAAAATCAACTTAAAAATAGTTGTTATCGTGTATTGGTGTTTACTTGCTATAGAAT
>BQNB010007036.1:19663-43767 GCA_026074375.1 Tanacetum coccineum
TAAAGAAAGAAGCAGAATCTTGTTCTCTATTCATTCGTGATACAAAAGTGGAAACGAAGGAGAAAAAGGTTGTTATTTTCAGAATATTGGACAACAAGGAATATGGCTTAAAAGGAGTTCTTTGATTCATGGTGTTGTTTTAGTCAGAAGGTCAACACAAGGGTTTTATGCAGAATACGAATCTAAGTGTACCCTTTTTAGGGTTTTGTTACTTGTGTTTCACGAAGTTCTTTTCAAGGTATATTCTTAATCATGATGGTGGTGTGCCTGATTCGTTATATGATAAAGTCAAAACGAAACCCTAATCTAAAGCTGCTGTAGGTACTATGTTGGTGCTTGTTGATTTCTTCTATTCACTGGTCCTCGTAACAGTTCTATATGATTATGTCTTTTTTCCATTCTGACTTTATGAAGACATATACGCTGGTAGCATAGAGTTATGTATGTTGTATTTTCAGCAAGAAGTGGTTTATACTTAGTACTACTAAAGAGGATAAAAGGTATGTTAAAATTGCTAATGTTTAGTGCTGCCAGTTTTAATGAATAGTAGTAAGAGTTTCTACTGCTAGGGTTTGAGAACGGTTTCTATTGTTGTTAGCAGTTACTACTATTAGAGTTTTGAACATTGTTGAAACTTAACCCACTGATTCAAGATCGTTTCCAAGTGCTGCGGGTTCGTGGTATTAATGTGTTAGTGAAAGAAGATTAATGCTGCCAATACTTAATACTGCTAGGTTTAAGAAGTTTATACTGCTTGGGTTTGAATACAAGATTAATGTTGCTAACGTATTTGATTTATGCTGTCAATGGGAAGTTATTGCTGCTCGACATAGTTTCTACTGCTAGTTGTATCCAATATCGGATAACACATGATTTGTTCTCGATTAGATAAGGCAATCTCAGACAGAACAAGATTGGATATAAGGTATATACATCTATTTGTATTTGGTTTTCAATAGAGATTGGAAAATTTATAAAAATGGTTATCATGTTTATATTGTTTGAGAGATAATTTTGCTCCAAACATGGTTACTACTACTTGACAAAAGTTAATACTGTTAAGGTATTTTTACTACTGCTCAACCATTAGTGTTGCTCTTCATTGTTACTGCTGCTTAGTATCGATTACTACTATTAGTCATTTTTCAAACCTAATGCGGAATTAGTGCTGCTCTTCATGGATGGTACTACATGGTATTCGTTACTACTGTTGGTTAGTTATTCATACATTTCTCATGGTTAATTCTAATACTTTTGGTCAAGAGATGGTTAACACATTGGTTTTAGGGGAAGAATATGATAAAGTGTTTAACCATTTGGATATGTTACATGCACCACTTGAGGGGAAGGTTTTGATTCTTACAAGTTCTAAGTCATTGTTACTACTGCTAGTTTAAGTTTCTACTGCTTGAATTATTTATTCTTATTGTACGTCATGGAGGATAATTTGAGACATTAGAAAGCTTGGATTAGAAGTGTGATATATGGTTTGTAGTTATAAAGATCAAAGTTGCATATCTTTAAAGTCCCCTATTAGATAATGACAAAAAGGGGGAAATGGTACAGAGATATATGATTTGTAACTTATTATGTTTGGTGGCATGGCATGGAACAAGATGTTGAAGACTTCATTGTGTCGAAGAAGTTTCAACAATGTTTAAAGGAAATCTTAAGTTAAGGGGAAGATTGTTTTATTCATGAAGATCTCAACTTCAGGGGAAGTTCATGCAGAAGATTGTTTTGTCATCATCAAATAGGGGAAGATTATTGGGATTTATTGATTTAATGATAAAAAAACAATGAAACAAGAATAAAACAAAAGGAAAACAAAAGGATCAAAGTTGTCAAGATTGGAATTCTACAAAGATGGAGGATTCTAGAAGATTTGGTTAAAGATATGAAGATAAAGATTAGGAAGATTTAGTTTCCTAATACAATTAGTTTTCCTTGTAAGTCTAGATTGGACTCTCTATATAAAGAGATCCCTAGACATAGTTTATTGTATGCAAAAGTATGTGTGTGTGCACCAAAAACGTGTAAAGATGTAGACGTCTATGTGTTATTTAGCCTCAAGGTATTTGACCCTGTTACAGTTAGGTAATCATTCTATATTGATCACATAGAATTGGGGCTTGTATGTAATGAAAAACCTTGTTTAATAACATTGATTCTTTGTTTAAATTCTGTTGTGCTATATCAATCTTTGTTATTATTAATCCTAGATAAGTTCTAAACAAACTCAAGCTCTTTAAACGATTCTCAACAAGTGGTATCGGAGCTTGTTGAGAAACTTTGATCAGAAGAATCACTTTGAATACACAAGATCTTTTTGCTAGAAGGTATGGATTCAGAATCAGCACACATGGTGGTTGCATCAAAGATTCCCATGCTCAAGTGAGGCGAATATGAGCTATGGAGAATGAGACTATAACAGTACATCCATATGATTAATTATTCACTCTGGGATGTTATAAAGAAAGGAGCAACTTTTCTAAAATTCCAAACAGTAGCAGGTGTTACTTCTGAGACACCAATTACATCTATTGAAGATAAAGCTCAAAAAAGGGTTAGAAGTGAAGGAAAGAAGCACTTTAATGATGGCCATACCCAATGAATATTAATTGAAGTTCAATTCTATTAAATGTGCCAAGCAGCTACTGGAAGCTATTGAAAAGAGGTTTGGTGGGAATGCTGCTATAAAGAAAACTCAAAGAAATCTCTTAAAACAGCAGTATGAAAATTTCACTGCTCCTAGCACAGAAACCCTTGATCAAACCTTTAATAGACTACAAAAACTTGTGAGTCAACTAGAGCTCTTGGGTGAAAAGATTTCACAGGAAGATATAAATCAAAAGCTGCTGAGAAGTTTGTCATTAGAATGGAACATACATGCCATTGTCTGGAGGAACAAACTTGATCTGGAGAGTATGAGCATGGATGATCTATACAACAATCTTAAAGTGTTTGAACCATAAATTAAAGGGATGTCAAGCTCAAGCTCTAACACACAAAACATGGCATTTATGTCCTCTGAAAACAACAACCCTAGCAGCTCTAATCAAGCAGTTAACACTGCTCATGGAGTTTTTCCTGCTTGCACTCAGGCTAATATTGCTAACACCACAAACATTGATAGCATGAGTAATACTGTTATCTGTGCATTCCTTGCTAGTCAACCAAATAGTTCTCAACTTTTAAATGAGGAATTAGAACAAATCCATAATGATGATATGGAGGAGATGGATTTGAGATGGCAAATTGCTATGCTAACAATGAGAGCTAGAAGATTCTTGAAGAAGACAGGAATGAAGATTGCTTTCAATAGGAATGAGACTATTGGGTTTGATAAATCCAAGGTGAAGTGTTATAACTGCCATAAGAAGGGACACTTTGCCAGGGAGTGTAGATCTCCAAGGAAGGAGAGCACAAGAAGAACTATGCTAGTAGAGATAACTACTTCTAATGCCTTGGTGTCATGTGATGGCCTTGGTGGTTATGACTAGAGTGATCAGGCTGAAGAAGGGCCTAACTATGCACTTATGGCTTACTCATCATCAAGTTTTGACTCTAAGGTATCTACTGATTCTATATGCTTAAAAACTTGTAAACAAACTGTTGAAACCCTTAAAACTCAGAATGAAAAACTTGAGAAAGACATAAGGAAGTCTGAATTAATAATTTTAGGCTATAAGGAAGGTTTAAAGTCAGTAGAAGCTAGACTTGAATATTTCAAATCAAATGAGTCAATATATGTTCAAGATATTAAGAAATTAAAATGGGATGTTGAAATAAGAGACGTAGCTATTACTAACCTCACTAAGAAGCTTGAAAAGGCACAAAGAGAAAAAGATAGCATTCAACTAAATGTAGACAAACTAGAGAATGCATCTAAAAGTTTAAACAAGCTTATATAATGTCAGATAGTAGACAACTGCAAGAAGGGCTTTGGTTAAGAAAGTTATAGTGTTGTTCCACCTCCCTATATAGGAAACTTCATGCCTCCAAAACCTGACTTGTCTTTTGTTGAATTAGATGAGCCTGTGTCACACCCTGAAAATTTCATGTCAATATTTTAAACTTTTCTGATCATTATCTTTGACTTTTATACGTTACGTTTGAATCTGGCAGATTACCAGGAAGTTAACCCACGTAAATCTGAAAAATGTCATCGGACACGTTCCAACTTCGAAATTTGATTAATTTAGATATTATATGAGTTATTTTATCTTTTCTAAGTGTTTCGTAGTTTACGAGCACTCTCGATATTTATTTTTACGTCTTAACATTTAAATTGCGTTTTTCGCGTTTTTGAACTAGCGGAACCCCGGAAACCCAAAATATTTTCGTGTAAACTTTAGTTATCGTCCATATCATGTTCTTAGGTCGAAAATTTCGTTCACCCTCCCCTCTTGTTATATGTTGAACGCCTAAACCTAAACCAAAATAACCATGAGCCTTGAAATTAATTAAATGACATCTTTTTTTTGAAAACCCCATGCATGTGTGCATGTAAGATGTGAAAATGACATATGAAGGAGTCCCATTCATGCACAAATTACACCATTTGACTAGAACATGTTATTTTTTGTTTGACTCATGCAACCTTTAACTTGAGATTCAAATCTAAGACCAAGTATAATGAACCAAGACAAAAAAAATGAACCATGGTACTTGTGGTTGGAGTTTGGCCGAGCAAGGTGTACACACACACCTTTGGTGTGTGTTGGTCACTAGTCACTACAAACCAAGAAAACCTAAACCCTAATCTTGTCATATATAAACCATGTTATACCCATTTTAGGTCATCTCATTCATTTCACAAGTCACCAACATTTTTCTTCTCTCTTTTTCTCTCTTGAGCCGCTACACACACACACAAACTCACACACACTTCTTATTTTTTGTATCTACCAAGATTCACACATTCCATACTCTATTTTATCAAGATCCAAGGTTATTTCAAGAAGGTTTTCATTGATTTCAAGTTTACTTCAAAGATTCAAGAGTTAGGGTTTTGAGTTTATACTTGGGTTTTATAGATCTATTATTTTAGGGTATAGATCTTGTGATTTCTCTACTTGTTCTTCATTCTTGTAAGTGTTTTGAATCTTTCCTTGTGTTTTACTTATGTTCTTCTTATATGTTCAAGATCAATGCATACAGATGTTGTGTTTAATTTTTAAAAGACTATAAAACAAGAATTTTATAAATAATGATGTTACATTTATTTCACTATTTAAATATTATGTTCTTGGCGAGATGAGAGTTTGAATGAGAGTTGCAACAATAGAAATGAAGGGATTAGGTTAGTCTTAGGTGTGGTTTTGTTTTAGATTAGTTGTGAATGGAGATTAGGCTAGATTAGGCACTATTGTGAAGTTTGGGTGGATTTTGATTGCGTTTTTGACAAAAAATGCTTGCTGATCCGAAATTGTTTTGAGGTTTTGGTTGACCTAAAATTGTTTTCATTAGGCTAGAAAGTAGTTTTTGGAAAGGTTGTTTCGAGTAGATAGATTTTCATATATCACACTCTAAAAACGAATTTAAAACGACCAAGTTATGGCCAAATGAAACATGAAATATTTTTCGACGAAACCGAATGAATAGTTGGTGTTGTGAATAGTAAAACGAGTTTTCGGACACTTTCGGACAATTTTAGACTTTCTAAACACTAGCGAAACATATAATCACACATGTATATTGATTAGTATTGTTTAATGACGTCGTTAACATATTTTAGGAAAAGCGTTAAAGTTACTAAAAATAGTAAGTTTGGTAAAATTTAGCGGAACAGACATAATGGTTAGACGTTAGGGTTTCTCTAGAGGATATTGAAACATGGAAACTTAATAAATATAGGGGACGGTATTAACGACCCGAAACTAAAAACTTTCCTAAATTAGAACCTTATGACCGTTTTAAGGTTTGTATACTAAAACGGTCATAGCAAGACATCTTTAATAACGCTATGGATGTTTTAGCATGTTTTTCTCAGGTGCTTAGTTATGGATGTCTTGCTTGCTATTTGGTAATGCCATGCATTGGACCTATTTTCAAGATTTATTATCTATTGTTTAAACATCGTTGGCAAAATTTAAAACTATTATTCGCTTCCGCATATTATCTTTAAACTTATGTAAAACTTTATCTATTTTAATTAATGCAATGATGATGGATTTTCAAACGTACCCTTAGAGGTCGTTCTTTGTATCATGTGATGTACATTATGACGTTACGCCCCTGAACACGTGTTTTCCGTCCAAGCCCCGTTTGGGGGTGTGACAGATTGGTATCCAGAGCCAAGGTTATAGAGAACCAGGTAGTATATCTAGGTCTGGGCTATAACCAGTATGTGATCCTATGTGCTTTTACCTGCTTACATATATATCATATAATAATAGGGTTTAATATATATATATATATATATATATATATATATATATAAATATTATAATTAAAAATATATATATAGTATATATATATATATAATAAAATATAAAAGTGCAATCATATATCATATTTTCCCATAAGTACTTTCTTCATTCATTTTGCATATCATATTTTTTTGCATCATGCTTATCTTCCTTGACTTTGCTGCTTATATATATATATATATATATATATATATATATATATATATATATGCAGGTCATGGCTGCTCCTGTTATTTCTATTTCGTCTGATTGGTTTGAGGAGAGTGTAGGTTCTCATGCCCCACGAGTGATTCTCTTTGGCGCTATTCCTACTATTATCCCTATTATCCCTGAGGTTCCTATAGTCCCGGCTGATCCTATGGTGGCAACGGAGGTGGGGGTAGTTTCTGTTCTCTCACCTGTTGTGGCGCTTGATTTAGTGGATTATTCATCTTCTTTTGATTCTAATCCATCGGAGGATTCTTTACCTCATGTACCAGAGTTACCATAGGTTTCACCCTTCTTATATTCTGATGACTCGGAGGCGGACAGTGAGTCCGACCCTGCTGAGCAGAGACCTGAGAGGCATGAGTCTCTTTCTGTTCATGATACTATGATTTCAAGGTGGAGGGACCGGGTCGCATCTAGGTCGTCTGCACCACCAGGATCATCATCTCGCGACACTCTTGCACCATCATCTAAGTTTCCCTTAGCTCCTGTTGTTGCCCCACCTGGGATTCGTTGATGGTCAGCGACTCTTGTCTGACCTGGTGAGGCTATCCCTTTCGGTCGACCTTACCGCACCCATCCTAACAGGCTGCGTAAGTTGTTGACTGCGAGGAAGAGAGTTAGACCTATTCCTGCTCGTAGACTTGCATGGAGACGTGTATCTCATCATTCACCGGATCATCATTCTTCACCAGACTCTACTCCAAATTCATCTTTTTCTGATTCATCTCCGGATTCTTCATCAGATACTTCTTCTGGTTCATCTTCATATTCATTATCACGCTCATCATTAGTTCATTCTTCAGGATGTGATTCATCAGGTCAGGCTCATTCAGGACCATCGACTAGAGTTACATCACCTAGGATTGTTTACCCACTAGTTTTGACTCCATGACATAGTGAGGCATTTAGATGTTGGAGGTCTGCACCATTGTCTACCCCTTACCCACCGACTACATCAGAGTCATCCTTAGGTTCATCTTCTGGGAGGTCATCGGATTCATCTTCACCCTCTCTTGGACCATCTTATAAGAGATGCAGGTCCCTTACTGCTTCGGTACAATCATCTACTCATGTTTCGAGGTTGATAGCCCTTACTCTTACTGATCTTTTACCACCTCGTAAGAGGTTTAAAGAATTTCACTCACCAGAGGATAGCGGAGAGGAGCATATGGAGGTTAATGCTGCTTATGCAGAGGCTGTTGCAGATGTAGGTATTAGTGATGGAGTTGTAGCTCATACTTAGGATGGTGTAGGTATGGGAGTTGAGATTGCTGCTAGTGATGTTAGGGAGGATGAGGAGGAGATTGAGGCAGAGGCTAGTGCGACAGATACGAGAGAGATCGCTGTAGATCCATTGGCTATATGTGATAGTTCTGGGTCTTCTAGAGGACGTATTCCTGATCTCGAGGATACCATTTATAAGATGGTTCACTACATGTTAGAGGTTCGTATTAACAGGATTACTGAGATTGAGACCGCTCAGAGACAGTTGGAAGCTGGTCAGTTGATAGCTAGTGGGGAGAGAGCGGGTTTGTCTGATAGGATTGGGAGATTAAGACTAGAGAACCTAAAGGTTTGAGCCATGTTGAATATCGAGAGAGAGCGAATCGATAGTCTTCGTTTGCATATGGCACTTTCTTAGGAGGAGTTTCGTCAGGTTCGTAGGAATCATGATGATACCCGGAGGAGACTTAGGAGGTTGAAGTCATTTGTTGAGAGGCATTTGGGATTTTGCCCTTAGTGGTTAGTACCCTGATTATGCAGGACATTAGACTGATGATATGTCTAGTTGTTAGCAGTAGAAATAATCATAAATCATGTACCTATTTTGGATTGGTTGTAACCGAATTATGTTTTTATTCATGATATGAAAAGCTTATTTTGATTCTCTCACGTATTCATCCTTGATTGTTATTTACTCGTTCTGGCACAATGTTTTTTTATAATATCGTTGCCTTGTAAATTTTATTTACCGAATACAATAGCTACATCTTGTATCAAATCTTACCATGTGTTATGTCTTGTGATGTAGAACAATGACTATCACTCATTCTGGAATGACCCCTAAAGCAATCGAAGAGCTCGTTAACCGATGTGTGGAGGAAGCATTGGCTGCTTATGTGGAAGCCCGTGCTGCTAACGCTCTTGAGGCTGAAAATCAAAGCCAAAATGGCAGCGACGACGATAATGTAAATGGTAGAAATGGAAATGGTGGAAATGGAAATGGTGTAAATGGTAGAAATGGAAATTGTAAAAATGGAAATGGTAGGAATGGGAATCCAAATGAGAATGGTAGAGGTGATAGACCTGTTGCTCGAGAATGTACATACCAAGACTTCATGAAGTATCAGCCACTCAACTTAAAGGGAACAAAAGGAGTTGTCGGGTTGACAAGGTGGTTTGAGAAGATGGAAACGGTGTTCCATATCAGTAATTGTCCAGAGAAATACCAAGTTAAGTATGCTACTTGCACCTTGTTGAGCAGTGATCTAACTTGGTGGAACTCACATAAGAAAACTGTTGGAACTGAGGCTGCATTCGCCATGTCATGGAGAGAGCTCATGAAGTTAATGGCTGAAGTGTACTGCCCCACAAACGAAGTTCAAAAGATAGAGTCTAAGCTATGGAACTTGACCGTGAAGAACAATGATTTGGCTTCCTATACCTAGAGATTTCAAGAATTGACTATGTTGTGCACCAAAATGGTTCATGAGGAAGAGGACCAAGTTGAGAGGTATATTGGAGGTCTCCCGGACAATATCTAGGGTAATGTGATTGCTGCAGAACCCACAAGACTCAAAGATGCTGTTCGGATTGCCAACAACTTAATGGAGCAAAAGTTGAAGGGTTATGCTGTGAAAAATGCCGAAAACAAAAGAAGGTTGGAGGTCAACCAGAGAGACAACCATGGACAGCAACTGCCATTCAAAAGAACGAATGTTGGAGGTCAGAATGTGGCAAGAGCCTATACGGCAGGCAACAATAAGAGGAAACCATATAATGTACCGTTTCCCCTTTGTAACAAGTGTAAGCTTCACCATGAAGGGCCATGCACAATGAGATATAGGAAGTGTAACAAGGTTGGGCATTTGACCCGGGATTGTAAGGCTACAAATTTCATTACTTCTACCTAGAGAGGTTAAGTAGTGAATCAAAGGGTTGTAACCTATTATGAGTGTGGTAGGCAAGGAAACTTCAGGAGTGATTACCCAAAGCTAAAAGATCAAAACCATAGAAACAATGTTGGAAACAAGAATGGAGTTGGTGAAGCAAGAGGAAAGGCATATGTGCTAGGTGGAGGAGATGCTAACCCCGATTCAAATGTCGTCAAGGGTACGTTCCTTCTCAACAACCATTATGCTTATGTATTATTTGATTTGGGTGCCGATCAAAGTTTTGTGTCGACTACTTTTAGTACCTTGCTTGATATAGCCCCCGATACTTTAGACATTAGCTATGCTATTGAATTAGCCGACGGGAGAATTTCTAAAACTGATACCATACTTAGAGGCTGTACGCTAGGATTGTTAGGTCACCCATTCAATATTGACCTAATGCCGGTAGAACACAACAGTTTTGACGTCATCATCAGCATGGATTGGTTAGCGAATCATCATGCGGTGATCATTTAAGATTGTACGTATTCCCTATGGAGACGAAGTTTTGATAGTCCAAGGTGATAAATGTGGCAGAAGAAAGAAGTCAAAGTTGAACATCATATCGTGCATCAAAACATAGAGATATATTAAGAAAGGTTGCCCAATTTTTTTGGCGCAAGTAACGAAGAAGGAAATCGAGGACAAGTCGGAGGAGAAACGACTTGAGGACGTGCTGCCTTTATGGGACTTTCCAGAAGTCTTTCTAGAAGATTTGCCCAGATTAATACCTACAAGACAAGTTGAATTTCAAATCGATTTGGTCCCTGGTGCCGCACCTGTGGCACGAGCCCCATATAGATTTGCACCGTTGGAATTGTAAGAATTGTCTACTCAACTACAAGAACTTTCGGACAAGGATTCATAAGGCCGAGTTCCTTACCCTCGGGAGCCCCGGTCTTGTTTGTCAAGAATAAAGACGGATCTTTTCGGATGTGTATCGACTACCACGAGTTGAACAAGCTGACAGTGAAGAATCGATATCCACTTCCGAGAATCGACGACTTATTTAATCAGTTGCAAGGATCAAATGTCTACTCGAAGATTGACTTAAGGTCTGGTTATCATCAACTCAGAGTTCGTGATGAGGATATTCCAAAGACGGCGTTTAGGACTCGCTATGGTCACTATGAGTTCCAAGTAATGCCTTTTGGATTGACAAACGCACCGGCAGTATTCATGGACTTGATGAATCGGGTGTGCAAACCATACTTAGATAGATTCATGATCGTTTTTATCGATGATATATTAATCTACTCCAAAAGCGAGGAGGAGCATGCAGAACCCCTTAAGTTAATTCTGGAATTGCTTAAGAAGGAATAATTGTATGCCAAATTTTCGAAATGCAATTTTTGGCTGTTAAAGGTATAATTTCTCGGTCACATGATTGATAGTGAAGGAATTCATGTGGACCCAGCTAAGATTGAGTCTATCAAGGATTGGGCATCGCCCAAGACTCTGATAGAAATTCTTCAATTTCTAGGTCTTGCTGGCTATTATCGACGATTTATCAAAAGTTTCTCGAAGATTTCCAAACCTATGACAAAGTTAACTCAAAAAAACATAAAGTTTGATTGGACCGAAAAGCCAGAGGCTGCATTCCAACTGTTGAAGAAAAGGTTGTGTAGTGCACCGATCTTATCTTTGCCCGAAGGTAGTGAAAACTTCGTGGTTTACTGTGACGCTTCTTGTAAAGGTTTGGGCGCAGTTCTAATGTAAAAGGAGAAAGTCATAGCCTACGCATCACGCCAACTCAAGATTCACGAGAAGAATTACACTACTCATGACTTAGAACTGGGAGCGGTGGTGTTTGATCTCAAAATGTGGAGACATTATTTGTACGACATGAAGTGTGTTGTGTTCACTGATCATAAGAGTTTGCAGCATATTCTAGATCAGAAAGAGTTGAACATGAGACAACGTAGATGGTTAGAGTTGTTGAGTGATTACGACTATGAAATTCGTTATCAACTAGGAAAAGCGAACGTGGTGGCAAATGCCTTGAGCCAAAAGGAACGGAACAAGCCACAACGAGTTCGAGCTTTGGTTATGATGATTGGTTTGAACCTCCCTGTGAAAATTTTAGACGCTCAGGTTAAGGCAAGAAAGGAGGAGAATTATAGAACTGAAGATCTGTGTGGTATGATTGAGAACCTGGAATCCCGTGGTGATGGAATGTTGTGTTTGAATGGGAGAAGTTGGATACCCTATTTTGGCAACTTGAGATCTTTGATTATGCATGAGTCACATAAGTCAAATATTCGATTCATCCTAGATCGGATAAGATGTACCAAGACTTGAAGAAACTGTATTGGTGGCCAAATATGAAAGCAGAGATTCCCACCTACGTCAGTAAATGTTTGACTTGTGCCAAAGCCAAGGCCAAATGCCAAAAACCATATGGTTTGTTGGTTCAACCTGTGATCCCAGTGTGGAAGTGGGAGAACATTACTATGGATTTTGTTACTAAGTTACCAAAGACATCAACTGGTCAAGATACAATTTGGGTAATTGTTGACCGACTCACAAAATCTGCTCATTTCTTACCAATGAAGGAAACCGACTCAATGGAGAAGTTGACGAGACAATACTTGAAGGAAGTAGTCTTGAGGCATGGAGTGCCAGTTTCGATTATTTCCGATCGAGACAGTAAATTTACATCACATTTATGGAAATCGTTAAACAAAGCCCTAGGAACTCAATTGGATATGAGTACGACTTACCATCCCCTGATGGTCAAAGTGAAAGAACCATCCAAACTTTGGAGGACATGTTGCGTACTTGTGTGATTGATTTTGGGAAAGGATGGGATAGACACCTACCTTTGGTGGAGTTTTCTCACAATAATAGTTATCACACTAGTATCAAAGCTGCACCGTTTGAAGCTCTTTATGGCCGAAAATGTCAATCGCCTATCTGTTGGGCTGAGGTTAGAGACGCTTAGCTCACTGGTCCAGAAATTGTTCATGAAACAACTAAGAAAATCATTCAGATCAAGAAGCGCATTCAAGCTGCACGAGATAGATAGAAGAGCTATGTCGATAGGAGACGTAAGCCATTAGAATTTGAGGTTGGAGATAAGGTCATGTTGAAAGTGTCGCCATGGAAAGGGGTTATATGTTTCGGCAAATGGGGGAAGCTGAACCCTCGCTATATTGGACCTTTCAATATTCTTGCTAAAGTAGGAACACTTGCTTATCGACTTAAATTGCCAGAGCAGTTAAGCCGAATTTATAGTACTTTTCATGTTTCCAATCTAAAGAAGTGTCTCGTAGACGAACCCCTAACTATTCCATTGGATGAAAGCCAGATTGATGACAAGCTTAATTTCATTGATGAACCAGTTGAAATTATGGACCGAGAAGTTAAACGGCTAAAGCAAAGCCGCATTCCAATCGTGAAGGTCCGTTGGAATTCGAGACGAGGGCCCAAGTTTATGTAGGAACGCGAAGACCAAATGAAGAACAAATACCATCATCTTTTTGTTAACCCTTCATCCACCTCTTAAGCTTTGAGGACAAATCTCTTTCAACGGGGGAATAATGTCACACCTTGAAAACTTCAGGTCAATATTTTAAACTTTTTCCGATCATTATCTTTGACTTTTATACGTTACGTTTGAATCTGGCAGATTACCGGGAAGTTAACCCGTGTAAATCTGAAAACATCATCGGACGCTAAACGACTTCGGATTTTGATTAATTTAGATATTATATGAGTTATTTTATCTTTTCTAAGTTTTTTGTAGTTTACGATCACTCCTGATATTTATTTTTACGTCTTAACGTTTAAATTGCGTTTTTCGCGATTTTGACCTAGCGGAACCCCGAAAACTCGAAATCTTTTCGTGTAAACTTTAGTTATTGTCCATATCATGTTCTTAAGTTAAAAATTTCATTCACCCTCCCCTCATGTTATATGTTGGACGCCTAAACCTAAACCAAAATAACCATGAGCCTTGAAATTAATTAAATGGCATCTTTTATTTTGAAAACCCTATGCATGTGTGCATGTAAGATGTGAAAATGACACATGAAGGAGTCCCATTCAGGCACAAATTACACCATTTGACTAGAACATGTGATCTTTTGTTGGACTCAAACAACCTTTGACTTGAAATTCAAATCTAAGACCAAGTATAATGAACCAAGACAAAAAAAATGAACCATGGTCCTTGTGGTTGGAGTTCGGCCGAGCAAGGTGTACACACACACCTTTGGTGTGTGTTGGTCACTAGTCACTACAAACCAAGAAAACCTAAACCCTAATCTTGTCCTATATAAACCATGTTATACTCATTTTAGGTCATCTCATTCATTTCACAAGTCACCAACATTTTCCTTCTCTCTTTTTCTCTCTTGAGCCCGTCACACACACACAAACTCACACACACTTCTTATTTTTGATATCTACCATTATTCACACATTCCATACTCTATTTTATCAAGATCCAAGGTTATTATAAGAAGGTTTTCATTGATTTCAAGTTTACTTCAAAGATTTAAGAGTTGGGGTTTTGAGTTTATACTTGGGTTTTATAGATCTATTATTTTGGGGTATAGATCTTGTGATTTCTCTACTTGTTCTTCATTCTTGTAAGTGTCTTGAAACTTTCCTTGTGTTTTACTTATGTTCTTCTTATATGTTCAAGATCTATACATCCAGATGTTGGGTTTAATTTTTAAAAGACTATAAAACAAGAATTTTATAAATAATGATGTTCCATTTATTTCACTAGTTAAATATTATGTTTTTGGCGAGATGAGAGTTTGAATGAGAGTTGCAACAATAGAAATGAAGGGAATAGGTTAGTCTTAGGTGTGGTTTTGTTGTGGATTGGTTGTGAATGGATATTAGGCTAGATTAGGCACTATTGTGAAGTTTGGGTGGATTTTGGTTGCGTTTTTGACAAAAAGTGCTTGCTGATCCAAAATTGTTTTGAGGTTTTGGTCGACCTAAAAATGTTTTAATTAGGCGAGAAAGTAGTTTTTGGAAAGCTTGTTTCGAGTAGATATATTTTTATATATCACACTCTAAAAACGGATTTAAAACAACCAAGTTATGACCAAATAAAACATGAAACATTTTTTGACGAAACCGAATGAATTATTGCTGATGTAAATAGTAAAACGAGTTTTCGGACACTTTCGGACATTTTTAGACTTTCTAAACACTAGTGAAACATATAGTAACACATGTATATTGATTAGTATTGTTTAATGACGTCGTTAACATATTTTAGGAAAAGCGTTAAAGTTACTAAAAATAGTAAGTTTTGTAAAATTTAGCGGAACGAACATAATGGTTAGACGTTAGGGTTTCTCTAGAGCATATTGAAACATGGAAACTTAATAAATATAGGGGACGTTATTAACGTCCTGAAACTAAAAACTTTCCTAAAATAGAAACTTTCTAAAAATGGTAATTTTTGGATAAACGCCGAAACATAAAGACAAACCTTATGATTTTAATTAATCATGTTTTCGTTAATCAAACAAAAACACACATGGATGTCTTTTGGTGAAGAACATATTGTGCTATTTTTGGTATACTTTTCGTATTCCTAAGACGTGTTATTATTCTAGGTCGCGGCAAGATCTCTATATCATCTTTTACTTGCGTGATTATCATTTGCGCATTTTACTAAGGTGAGTTCATAGCCACACGTTTTACTACTTTTACTTTACTATTTTGGGGTGAGAAACATTGCTTGCTTTTAAACTATGGACACACTTACTTTACGTTGCCTTTTCCTGATTACGTGTTACCTAAGTAGCGAATAGACCACTAATGCCCGAATGATCATGAACCGTCAATTGTTAGCCGACTGTACTAGTTAAGTAAGCGCGAATGTTGTAAATAGATCTATTGGGAGTAATTATCCCTATCTGGGTAAGTAGCGCTTACTAGATTCGGAGGTCCTGAACAAACGGATATATACCATGTTAGAATGTCAATAGGTGATCTTGGTCGGATACCTTTAGGGCGAGTAATTCTATTTGGCATATAATATGCTTCCTTTTAAATCGAGTTTTGGTGTCATGAGCTTAGCGCAACAGTAAATACATTTCTTTTTATGTGAAATTGTATATGTTATAAGTGTCACGTGTGTACTGTGAATTTGTGGTCCACCTTTAATACTAAATTCAAACCTATGAATTCACTCAACTTTATGTTGACCGTTTTAGCATGTTTTTCTCAGGTGCTTAGCTGTGGATGTCTTGCTTGCTATTTGGTGCTGCCATGCATTAGACCTATTTTCAAGATTTATTATCTACTGTTTAAACATCGTTGGCAAACTTTAAAACTTTTATTCGCTTTTGTATATTATCTTTAAACTTATGTAAAACTTTATCTATTTTAATTAATGCAACGATGTTGGATTTTCAAGCGTACCTTTAGAGGTCATTCTTTGTATCTTGTGTGATGTATATTATGACTTCACGCCCCCCCGGACACGTGTTTTCCGTCCAGGCCCCGTTTGGGGGTGTGACAGTCTGTTACTGAGTTTGCTAGGAAAACTGTTGAGCACATTGAGCATAATAGGAAAAATACACATACTCCTAGAGGCAACCAAAGAAACTGGAATAACATGATGTCTCAAAGATTAGGGAGTAATTTTGAGATGATTAACAAAGCTTGCTATGTGTGTGGAAGTTTTAACCACCTGAAGTATGATTGTGATAACCATCAGAGAAAGTTTAATAAAAAAAGGTGGTAAAACCAATTTGGAACAATGCTAATAGGGTGAATCATGAGAATTTTACTAGAAAAACTCACCCCAGTCCAATAAGGAACATTGTTCCAAAAGCAGTACTAACAAGGTCTGACAAAGTATCAATTAATACTGTTAGGCAAATCAAGCCAACAGCAGTATCAGTTAATGCTGCTAGACATGTTAATACTGCTCAACCCAGAACAACAGTGAATAGTGCAAGACAAATGACAAATGTTTTTAATAAAGCACATTCAACTGTTAGAAGGCCCATGAACACCAAAACAACAACTAAAAACAGTAATTTGAATCAAAAAGTTAATACTGTTAGGGTTAACAATGTTAATACTGCTAGGCCAAAAGCAATACTTAATGCTGTTAAGGGAAACCAGGTTAATGCTGTTAAGGCCTCAGCTTATTGGGTTTGGAGACCAAAGCAAAATGTTTTAGACAATATTTCCAAACACAACAATGCATCAATGAAATTTAAAAGATTTTATTATATTGATGCACAAGGCAGATCCAAGTCAGTGATAGCTTGGGTCCCCAAAAGAGTCTGATTTTCTTACCTTATGTGTAGGGTAATCCAGAACAAGATTTGCAAGAAAAAGGAGTGATTGACAGTGGATGTTCAAGGCACATGACAGGGAACATGTCCTATCTTACTGACTTTGAAGAATTTGATGGAGGATATGTTGCCTTTGGAGGTAACCCTAAAAGAGGGGAAATCACAGGCAAAAGTACAATCAAAACTGGTAATTTAGATTTTGATAATGTTTACTTTGTAAGAGAATTAAAGTTTAACCTCTTTAGTGTCTCACAAATGTGTGGCAAAAAGAATAGTGTTCTCTTTAATGACACTGAATGTATTGTTTTATCTCCAAACTTTAAGTTAACTGATAAAAGTCATGTTTTACTTTAAGTTCCTAGAAAGAATAATATGTATAGTGTTGATTTAAAGAATATTGTTCCTTAAGGAGGTCTAACTTGTCTCTTTACAAAAGCCACATCTGATGAATCTAAACTTTGGCATAGAAGGTTTGGACATATAAATTTCAAAACTATGTATAAACTGGTTAAGGGAAATCTTGTAAGAGATTTATCTTCAAAACTTTTTAAAATTAATCAAACATGTGTTGCTTGTCAAAAGGGAAAGCAACATAAAACTTCTTGTAAGTCCAAAACAGTAAATTCAATCAGCCAACCTTTACATATGTTGCACATAGATTTGTTTGGTCCAACATTTGTAAAAAGCTTAATGAAAAAGATGTATTGCCTAGTTGTCACAGATGACAGTAGGTTTAGTTGGGTTTTCTTTCTAGCTACTAAGGATGAGACTAGTGGCATTCTTAAGTCCTTTATAACTGGAATAGAAAATCTAATAGATAAAAGGGTTTACTTTGAAGCTGTGGTTCGTCAAGGTTTCCTGTGTTCAGGGTTTTTATGATTTTAATGCTGCTTCATGGATTAAAGCAGTTACTACTGCTAATGGTATTGATTAGTGCTGCTTATTATTTAGTACTGCTCGTATTCGTTGATGCTTATATATGTCTACTTAGTGCTGCTCCTTGAATGATAATGTGGCAAAGGAAGGTTTATGCTGCCATGGTTACATTAATGCTGCTCGTTATGCATGATTTGTGCTGCTATTATATGAGAGAACAGTTACTACTGCTAAGGGCAAGGGACGAATGTTATTGATTGTTTTTGGGCTGAAGGTCACAAACGTTTATGGTACGTGATCGTGCTGAACATATGTACTACTCAGACTTAATGCTGCTAATTAATGTTGCTAATGATATCTTAGTGCTGCCCGTATAAGTTAATGCTGCCCGAATAAACTTAGTACTGCCAGGCTTAAAAAGAAAGTTACAACTGTTGGGTTTAAAACAGTTGTATGGTGAATGTTATGAATACTATTGTTGGCTGGCTTTCTCACTTAACATTTGAGTTGGATTTTCGTATACAAGTAAAGGGCAGAATTGATTGCAAGAAGGCAGAATGTTGTTTGATATTGAGCTAAAACGACAAAAGGCTATTATTTTTTGGGATTTCACAACAAGTGATTACGGGGATAATTCTTTATTATTCATTTGATGTTGAAGTGGAGTTTCACGGGTACGTGTTCTTATCATATCTTAAAGTCAAGTTTGGTTGGATTATGACTTTGAAGATAACTTGTTTGTGCTTTAAAACGATGTTGACGAAGACTTGAAAAATCTAGCAATGTGTGATCTATAAACATATGGTGCTCAATGCTCACATTTGCTATTACTATAAGGAGTTATGTTGTAGTGCTTAGTGTCTCATTGAAGATGAGGATTTTGTTAAGAGGTTGTGGTCTACTTATACTTAGAGTTATTATGTATGAGTTTGGAGTCACTTGGATAGTACAAGACATAAGACACAGGTTTGGGTTATTCTACTTCAGCATCAAGTTTGTTATACTGAGTTTTCTCCATCAGTAATCATTACATAGAGCCAACAGAGTTAGAGATTCAAGAGATGGTTAACATATTGGTTTCAGGAGAAGCATATGATAAAGTGTTTAACCATCTACATGCACCACTTGAGAAGAAGGTTTTGATTCTTACTACTGCTAAGTCATTATTACTACTGATAGTTTAAGTTTCTACTGCTTGAATTCATTATTTTTATTATGCGTCATGAAGGGTAATTTGAGACATTAGAAAGCTTGGATTAGAAGTGTGATATATGGTTTGTAGTTGTAAAGATCAAAGTTGCATATGTTCACAAGTCCCCTAATGGATAATGACAAAAAGGAGAAGAAGATGTTACAAAGATGATATTATTTGCAACTTATTATGTGTGGTGGCATGACATGGAACAAGATGTTAAAGACTTCATTGTGTTGAAGAAGTTTCAACAAGTTCAAAGGAAATCTTAAGTTTAGGGGAAGATTGTTTCATTTATGGAAGATGAAGATGTTTGTTTTGTCATCATCAAATAGGGGAAGATTGTTAGGAATTATATTGATTTGATGATACAAAATAATGATACGAAACAATGATACAAAACAATGAAACAAGAATGAAACAAAAGGATCAAAGTCGTCAAGATTGGAATTCTACAAAGATTGAGGATTCTAGAAGATTTGGTCAAAGATATGAAGATAAAGATTAGGAAGATTTAGTTTCCTAATACAATTAGTTTTTCTTGTAAGTTAAGATTGGACTCTCTATATAAAGAGATCCCTAGACATAGTTTACTTTGTGCAAAAGTGTGTGTGTGTGCACCAAAAACGTGTAAAGATGTAGACGTCTATGTGTGGTTTAGCCTCAAGGTCTTTGACCCTATTACATTTAGGTAATCGTTCTATATTGATCACATAGAATTGGGGCTTGTATGTAATGAAAAACCTTGTTTAATAACATTGATTCTTTGTTTAAATTCCGCTGTGCTATATCAATCTTTGTTATTATTAATCCTAGATGAGTTCTAAACAAACTCGAGCTCTTTAAACGATTCTTAACACATTCAATACCTCGTACCTCGTCCACTAGATTCTTGACACGTTGTAACTACCCCCACTAAGGACACAACCTAATATTAGTATAAATAGAGAATGTTGTAAGGAGTAAACGCTATCGCTTTTATTGTTGTTGTTATTATAGGCATTTACTCCTTTGTTGAACTTACACTGTAGACGTCTGATCCTATTAGCGGGCTATATAAGTTCGCTTGTAAACTTGATACTCTATCAAGTTTACTTGTTCAAAGGGTAATCACACATTGCCATTCAACATGTGCGATCCATAGCACATTGTAATACTTTGATTCTTAATCAATGAAGCATTACACGATTGAAAAGTTATTACTTGTGTTATTTACATTAGATAAATGTTATATTCCATAAAGAGGTGTTATTTGGGACTTTCACATATGTTTATAGTGGCGATTCGACGGTTGGAAATCTGAAAATATGCACCGAGTTGTTTGACCTGAATGATTGTAACCCCATCAATTATGATAAACAATGTTTCCAAAAATGAAATGGCAACCCAATGTGCCAATTTTCTACTACTAATAAAGGATTAAGGTCTATATTCGATTCATAAATTTTTTAAATCATACCTCAAAAGATCTAATTTCTATAAGAAAATATCATGTTATAGATCAATTTTTAATAATATACAGGATTAAGGTTTATATTCCATTCATAAATTTTGGGAATGTGATAATAATCGATATTACATAGCAAAAATACGTAGACAAGGAACTATAAATTTAAAAAACTTGCCTTACTTGTCTCGTCTTCACGTGAACCAATAAGAGGCATAAACGATCAGATTGAGGTAGGGATGGCAAAAGCATCCGAAACCGACGGGGAAAACCGAAACCCGAAGAGGTTGGGTTGCGGGTAGACGGGCTCGGATGCGGGTTCAGGTATTGATAAAACAATTTAGCCGGGTACGAGTTCGGTTACGGGTTCTGGTAATACCCACCCTGATTACCCGTACTCATATCCGTTTACCCGAATTCGTACCCACTTTATTTTTATTATAATTAATTAAAGTATATATAATATCACATATACGTTCTTCTATTTTATTTTTTATATAACTATTTCTATTATTTAACACTTTTAAATGTTGTACATTAATTACTCGAAAGTGCTAAATCGTGGATACGGTATTTATTTCTTTAACTTTTAAAAAATTTAAATATATGAGGGTGTTTTGCTTTATTTTTTCGATGAATTTTTATTTTATTATTATTTTTAGTGTGACTTAATCTTGATACCCGTTATTTTTCTATAAAATATTCAATTGGGTATACCCGATACCCGCGGGGAAACCCGAAAAACCAATGGATAATATTAACCGGGTACCCAACTGGTAATGGGGCGGATACGGATGTGGATATTATAAACGGGTACGGGTACACTAAAACCCGCCCCGAACCCGACCCGTTGTCATCCCTAGATTGAGGAGCAATGTTACATCCACAAAAAGTTTACAAAAAAATACATAATGATATGTCAATTAAATGTGGAGGGATGTTCAAAAAAAATTAAATGTGGAGGGTAAAAAAGTAAAAAAAAAAGATATTATAAAACAACATGATTGGACCAATTCACTTGCCAAGTCATTATATGGATATTTGTTTGTAAAGTTTTTTGTTATGATCCCACATCGGCCGAGTATGGGATTGGTTGATGGTTTATAATGTCTAGGTGTCCCCTCCTCTTACAAGCTAGCTTTTTGAGTGAGTTCTACAATTAGACGTATAAACCGATACGAGCCTAGTATGGGATAGGTTCGTATCAATTGGTATCAGAGCTCACCCTACCTTACGAGGTTCCAACACTTGGAGTGGTGGCTTATGGAGTGGTGGATTGGAACCAAAAAAAGGGTAGCAACCGTGACCAACATAGCCGTGACCAACGAGCTCGGAGTGGTGGCCTATGGATAATGTCTAGGTGTCCCCTCCTCTTATAAGCTAGCTTTTTTGAGTGAGTTCTACGCTTGGACGTATAAACCGATACGAGCCTGGTATAGGATTACATTTTTACCTTTGGAGAGTGGTAGTCCTTCTATAAAGTCCATTGCAATATCTTCCCATATTGCTTTTTGAGTTATTCTACACTTCTAAATGAAACAATTGAGGTTTCTTTCCTTTACATATGTGACCAAAGCTGTATTTTTCATCACAGATGAAACAAAGACCCTTAGATCTCCTATCAGCCATTTCTACAGCAATAAGAGTTGTTCGAGTATAGTTTGGTTTGGTATAAGGAGTGTTTGGTTTATTATTGTATGGTGGTTGTTTTGGTGTTAAGTTTGGTTTAATGTTGGTGTTGGAATAGGTATAAGTTTTTGGAGTAGTGAAGAGTGGTGGCTTAGTCTGTTGTTTGGATTGTTGTTTTTGCAGGGTACACTCGTAGAGTTTTGCTAACGAAAATGCCTCTTGTACAGTGTTGTAAATATCGGCCTTGGCGGCCGATATATCACTTATCGGTGGTTAGCCGATACGTTTTTTTAATTATCGGTAAAAAATCGGTTTTGGTCAAAATCGGTCTAAGTCGGTCAAAATCGGCCGATTTTTGGTTTTTTTTATTTTTATTTTTATTTTTGTATTCTGATTTTCTTGATCGTGATTTAATAAAAGTATACAAAACTGAATTAAAACCACACATAATGTATATTTTACAACATATACATAAGATATATAGTTAAAAATAATAAGAATATTAAAAAACTTATTATATATATATATATATTTTGCAGAATTCCTTTATAATTTAGGGTTTCCGCCGAGAAACCGATATATCGCCGCCAAGACCGATATATCGCTTAAAGGGGGTCGACCGCCGAGGTACCGCCGAGCGATACTTACAACACTGCTCTTGTATAGTACTAGGCTTAAACATCCTCACCATGCTACTGATTTCCTCATTCAGAACTGACATAAAGCAACTCAGAGCATATTTAGGTGGTAATTGCAGTCTACTCAAGATACAATCGAACTTATCACGCACCTCAGTTACTGATCCTGTTGGTTTTAATTCCATTAACTCAGACATCGGATCATCATAAGGTGCTCCAAATCTACTAGTGATGTCCTTAACATATTGCTTCCAACTAGGTGGTGTCACTTGATTTCTATTTGTCATGTACCCCTGGTGCCATTGTAAAGCTTTTCCCTCTAAATGCAACACTGCTAAAGGCAACTTAGTATTCTCCTTAACCATATCCAAACTAAAAAATTGCTCAACCTTAAGCAACCACCCTTGAATATCATCACCTTGGAAATTCATTTTTTGTTAAACGAGATGAATATTGATGTGTGTTACCAATCAGATCCACCAAACTACAACCTGAATCTTCTAACTTATCATCGTCATCTGATTCATCATCCATATTATTAAGCTTAGATCTACCCCTTTTCATAAAGTTTGTTAACTGAGTAGATAAACCCAATACCATATACTTTAGCTATTGATTGAGAATTACTTTCAATACGACTACCATAATCACCTAAAACAGTACGAATCATTAATTCAAACTCGTTGGGTTGCGGTGGAATTGTGTCACTCTGATTATTCACAGACGAGTCTCCACCATCTAATACTACCCCATCGTTACCTCTGGTTCGTTTGGCTGCCATACTGCGTGTGATAGCTATACTTTGAGGATCAAACAGCCCCAGGATGGACTGGCTCTTGATACCAGTGATACGAGTTGGTTTGGTAATAGAATTTAATACGTTACTGTAAATCGTTGATAAGTTAATGGTTTAATGGTGAATATGGGGTTGTTAGAGCTCTAGGTACCATAACTTGGTAACACCAAGTTTTGGGCCGCCACGTTAGCTTTTTCACATTCACATTCACATCAAAAAAAACTCAGGTAACCATAACTCAATAACACAACTTTTTGAGACCCACTATTTTATTTTTTTTCATCACTTTTAAAACTAAATTAATTCATTTTCATTTATTAAAAATTAAATTACAATTCCTAAAAAAAATTACAAATTAACAATTAAAAAAATACAAATTATAATTAATATAAATACAAATTATAAAAATAATTTTTTTTAATGAAAAACCCTTTTTTTCTCCTC
>BQNB010007036.1:44383-58550 GCA_026074375.1 Tanacetum coccineum
ATTAATCGTTCTTTGGCCCCTTCTCGGTCACGATTGATTGGGTTCCGGGTAAGTTGTGGACGATTTTCTTCGGCAACCAATTGTTGGTGATACGCGTACGCTTGCTCCAAAAAATAAACGTCGGTTTCTTCATCGATTTAAAAAACGGCGGGTTGACGTTCTCCATCATCATCGTTATTTTGATTCATTGGGGAAAATGTATTAATTTTTGTGTGTAGAGAGTGTTTGTGTTTTTGTGTGTGAAAAATGGTTGAGTTTGGTAAATATATATAAGGGTATTGAAAAAAAATCAAAATTTTAAAACTAGCCTGATATGTGAGAAATCACATATTCGTTTTTTTTTTAATCAAAAATGACCCTTAAAAGATGAAAAATGAACAAATTATGCTTGTATATTGTGTATTTTGTCTTTTGTGATGTGTAGGTACGGATATTTCAAGAATCACAAGAAAAGAGCCAAAAATCGAACAAAATCGAACACGAGACGGAATGAGTGTACAAGAGCCGGATGTTTGTCAACAATGGTCAACAAAAGTCAACCAAAGTCAACATTAGTCAACTCATGAGATGACAAAACCTTTGAAATCACCAAAATACCCTTAATGTTAAATCAATTTCACCAAAAGTCCCTAAATCAATAACACCGTTAGTCCTTTTATACCAAAGGACTAACGGTCGTTAAGTCATTTATAAACCAAAAACCAAAACCATTTACCCATGGCCTAAATTTCCTTTGATATTAAACGCAAGCCCAATCCCAAGTATAAGCCCAAGTCAACTCTTATAAGGCCGGGTCAAACAAAGAAACGTATAAAAAAGAAAAAGGCGCCAAAGGTTTTTACTGTTCATCCTCTTCCCCAACTTACCCTGTGTCAAAATCAAATGGGTAAAACCCACTACTTTCACTTGTCCTACATGGCAACGAAGATGCTAAGTGCCAAGCTCCACGTTGGCAAGTTAATACGTCACAAAAGCTTATGATTGGCCAAGACTAACACAAGGGATGCCACGCGTTTACCAAAGAAACACACAAGGAAGGGAATTTTACACTAAAGTCAGTGCAAAAGAAGCACAATCATGTCCCAATGATTGGATTGCCACGCTGGCAATCCGTGTGCTCTCTTTTTATCCAACGATCCAAAATCAAGATCCAATGATTCGAAGAGACCAAGGGCTGAGATCAAATGGAGCGTGTATAAGCCTAGAACCTTCTCTCTTGCCTATAAAAGGAGCTCACCTCTCACTCACGCAGGCATCTAGTTTTTTAGCAAGTAGTGTAGCTTATCAATGTATTTTTAGCTTATTAGTAATTTTAGCTTATTGTAGTTTCTTTAAATGTAATTTTCCTTTCATAAAGCTTGTATTCAGTCTTTTATAATCAATAAAATTTAGTTTATAAATTGTTCAATTGTTAATTCATGTTTTCACTTTAAAAGCAATATGGTCAAATAAGCTCTCTTAAGCTCTTTTAAGCTCAATAAGCTGTCATTTACACTCATAAGCTACTTGTATACTCAGTTAAGCTCTCAAAGCTTAACTGAGCTTAATAATACTTAAATCCACCCTCAAATTTACCTCAGCTTATTATGGAAGGGAAGCCAATAATGGAAGGGCTTCCAGGACCTTACCAGCTTATCATAAGATAAGCTGGAGCTTGTTGAATAGCTCCTTGAGCAATTTAATAGCCTTGTTTTGTGCAGAGGTTTTTGTAAGTTCAATTTTTCCTTTTAAAGCTTTAATTATGCAATTTAGCTTAATACTGCTTTTTGATTGCTTATTACTGTTTAGATTTACTTAATAGTGCTTATTATTGTTGTTAGATGCTATTTGAGTTCAATTGTTAGCTTGATTCATAGTTTGCAAGTTATAGTTATAAAACAGTTAAAATTTCAAAAATATTAGCATAGATGATTAGCTTATTGCTCCTGCTTATTTGCTTGTTTAATATTGTTCATTAAGTCTGCTGTTAGCTTGTCACTATCTGGTATCTCATTTTCAAGCCTTAAATCTCATTTTAATAAGCTAAATATGGAATTGAGGAATTTAAAGGGGTGTTTGGGTCAAGCAGTACTAACTTGAGTTAGTACTGCTAGACACCATTTGGTTCTTTAAATTGTTTTTAAATTCCATATTGAGGTTTATAAAGAAAGGATTTAAGGTATTTGTAGGTTTAATTCAAGTTCTAATCAAGTTTGTTAGTAGTGGTTAAAATCTGTTAGCATAAGCTCATTTTCATAAGCATTTGGAGTTTAAAACTTTTCTAGCTATTTTCATTGTTCTATTTGTCATTGTTTTGGTATTTGAATGAAGTTAAAGGCAAGTTTTAGGTCTGCAATGTATGGTTTTGTGATTTGGTTATAAGTGTGTCAACTGCATCAGCATAGAAAACAGTCAAATAACCTTTTTCAATCTTAAAAATCAGCAAGTTAGAAGTAGAATTAGCTTTTGAAACTTAGTATACAAGTAGTTTGTAGGTCACTTTTAATCAGTAGTAGCTTATTTTAGTTTAAATAGCTTATTTGAGTGTCTGTTTTTGATCTACAAATTTGAATCTTGTCTTTTCATAAAAATTTGAAAAAACCAAAAAAATAGTCCTCTGTCTGCATCAGCATTTTCAAATAGCTTTTTCTTTGCTCATTTGATTTTCAAATTACTTTTCAAAAGCTGTTTTAAGTAGCTTATAGTTCAAGCTTTAAGTCAGTATAGGTCTTATAGCCATAAGGTTCTGTTTGTTGGCTTAAAATTAAGCTCAAAGTTGCCTTTTTGTCTGTTTGATAAACAGTTTTTATGCATAAGTGCTTTTCAGGATTTCTAGCTTATGGCTTATCATTTCTTGCTTAATTGTAGTTTTAATTAGCTTATTAGGTTAGTTGTAGGATAGTATAGCTTAATTTGTTAAGTTAGAGTTTATTTTAGCTTAATTGTTCATTTAAGTTTTTAGAAAAAGCAAAAATATGTTTTAAGTCATTTCTGTCTGTTTGTTAAGCAATTTTTCCAGCTTATTAAGTCGTTTTTATAAAAGTTGTTTTCACAAAAGTTGTTCATTTTCAGCTGTTATATAAGATTTTTCAAAAAAAATTTAAAAAAATAAAAAAAATGCAAAAAGGGAAATCATGGGGGTCGAACCCATGACCTCCCCTTTCACACATACTCGTCCCAACATACACACACTCAAACCACCAGCACCAGTAGGGCTATCTGTTATGATAGCCCTACACTAACCTTTTAAATACAATTTGTTTTCCTTTTTCTTTAAAAAAGTCGTAGCTTATATTAAGGATTATAGGGCTTATTTGGCCAGCTTATTTTTGGGACATAATTTTATAAAATCAGTCTTTACATCTTATACACTTTGTGATTTTTCCAGAATTTTAGAGTTAACTTTACTATTTTTAAATCATTTTCTTTTATTAAAAACTTTAAAAAATCTTAAAAAATAGAAAAATAATCAAAAAAATAAAATTCTTTGTTATAAAACTTTCTTTTAATATTTAGAAGGCTTAAGAGTTAGATTTGAATTCGTAGGGTTAAGATTTTGGAATTTCATTTTATTAAAGAACGGGATTTGATTCCCGTTCTCGTTTTCTTCGTTTTTAACTTTAATCACTCTCGGTTTAGGATTTCCTTTGTTTTTTCTTATAATTAGGATTAGGAAAAGTTTAAAAATAATTCTAGGTTTAATTTTTGATAAATTAGGTTTTAATTGTCATGTTTTCTTTAATTCCCATTAATCGTTTCTGTGCTTAATTGTTATCCTTTACATATTTATGTGTTTTTAATTAGTAGAAATAGAAAAACTAATTCAAAAAGCTTAAAACCATTCAAATTATTGTCCAAATAAAAACGAAGTTTCAATTTCATAATTCTTGGGGTATAAACGACCCGGTGAACACTTACCGGTTAAACGTATGATATTTTTGTGTGAATTTTCCTTATTACCTTTGTCCTCAAGGGTAGTTTTGGAATTTCTTATACTTTAGTATTATACGTATTATTATAATTGATTTTCAACTGATCAAGCTCCTAGAGCTTGGTATGAGACACTTTCTTCTTTCCTGCTGGAAAATGATTTTAGGAGAGGTACATTAGACAAAACATTGTTTATCAAGAAGAACAAGAGTGACATTATGTTAGTCCAAGTGTATGTGGATGACATCATTTTTGGCTCTACAACGCAGTCTATGTGTACTGAGTTTGAAGATTGTATGCACAAAAGATTCCAGATGAGCTCCATGGGTGAGCTCACATTCTTTTTGGGATTACAGGTGAAACAACAACCTGATGGAATCTTTATTAGTCAAGACAAGTATGTAGCTGACATCCTTAAGAAGTTTGATTTTTGTTCCATCAAAACAGCTACTACTCCTATTGAGTCAAATAAACCCTTGGTCAAAGATGAAGATGGTGTAGATGTAGATGTGCATGTCTACAGGTCTATGATTGGTTCCCTGATGTATTTGACTGCATCAAGGCCAGACATCATGTTTGCTGTCTGTGCCTGTGCTAGGTTTCAAGTCACTCCAAAAGCTTCACACTTAAATGCAGTAAAAAGGATTTTTAGGTACCTCAAACATCAACCCAAACTAGGGTTATGGTATCCTAGGGATTCTCCTTTTGAACTAGAAGCTTTCTCAGACAGTGATTATGGAGGCGCCAGCCTTGACAGGAAATCAACAACAGGTGGTTGTCAATTTCTTGGTAGAAGACTAATATCTTGGCAATGCAAGAAGCAAACGATTATGGCAAATTCTACTACTGAGGCGGAATATGTTACAGCTGCTAACTGTTGTGGGCAAGTACTATGGATACAGAATCAGATGATGGATTATGGCTTTAATTTCATAAACACCAAAATCCATATTGACAATGAGAGTACCATATGTATAGTCAAGAATCGTGTCTATCACTCAAGGACTAAGCACATTGAGATTTGACATCACTTCATAATGGATTGCTATGAGAAAAGATTGATAGATGTTATCAAGATTCACACTGATGCTAATGTTGCAGACCTTCTCACCAAAGGATTTGATGTCACAAGATTTAATTTTTTGATGGTTAGCATTGGGATGTTAAATTTGTAGCTACAATGGTGAGGAAGTCCAACTGTAAAGTTTGTCCTTGTAGTTAGTTCTTGTAGTTACCATAGATCATACTCACCCTTCTTGATGATTGGAATTCGTAGTGCAGTGACAGATGAGGCAGGAGGGTGGTTTTCAGCTTCAGACATCTTTAGTGTTTTGCAAAGATATCGGATGTTCAAAGTTCTTCTTAATCAGAGTTTCCTCACAAGCTCTGATACCAATTGATAAGATCGTTTAAGCTCAAGATTGGTTAGATCTTATATATCTAGGATTGACAATAACAATGAAAACAATATGCACAGCGGAATTAAACAAAGACAATTGTTATTGAACAAGGTTTTCTATATTGAACGTTTCCCTATTACCCCAACTATAACTTGGGGCTACACCAACTAATTATGGTGTACTAACTAACTAACTAACTAGACTTTGTGTACACACACACCTTTACTATTCGACTCTCATCAGTCGACTATGCTATGGATGGATAAAACTACACGCCTATGATCTCTTTATATAGGGAGAGATCATGGCTTACAAAGGAAGTAAATCAATAGATAAGGAAACTATTTAAATCATATTAAATCACATTAAATCACATTAAATACTTTCCTAGTCTTTATCTTGTAAATCTTTGACCAAATCTTCATTAATTCTTCAAAATCTTCCATCTTTGTAGAATTACATAGTTGCCAGATTTAGTCCTTTTGTTTCATTCTTTTATTTATTTTGTCTCATCAAATCAAGAATCCCAACAATCTTCCCCTATTTGATGATGACAAAACAAACAAAGTCGTGTACGAACTTCATCATAAAGCCAAAGCTTCCCCTGAAGTTGAGATGTAATCATCTCCCTGAATGAAACAAAATCTTCCTTTGTAGATAGCTTCCCCTTAACTTATGATCATGCCACCACACATAATAAGCTGCAAATCAATAAACCTGTAATCTTCTTCCCCTTTTTGTAATCATCCAATAGGGGTCTTCTATAGATATGCAACTTGGATCATAACAGCTACAAATCATATACCACAACTACTAGTCCAGCCTTCCAATACTCAAAATACCCGCCATGAAGCATAATACGAAAAATGACTTTGAGCAGTAGAAACATAAACTAGCAGTAGTAATAAATGACTAGCAGTAGTAACGAAACACTTCTCCTCAAGTGGTGCATGTTGATGGTTAAACATTTAAACAATAAGCTTCCCTTGAAACCAATATGTTTACCATCTCTTGAATCTCGAACTCTGTAGGCTCTATGTAATGATTACTGATGAAGAAAATAGAGTATAATGAATTTGATAAAGAAGTTGAATCTCCCAAACTTGTGTCTTATATCTTGTACTATCCATGTGACTCCAAACTCATACTGAGACTAAAAAGTATAAGTAGACCGCAACCTCTTGACAAAATCCTCATCTTATATGAGACACATACTAAGTGATAGCAAATGTGAGCATTAAGCACCATAAGTTAGATCACACACCTTTGCTAGATTTTGATGAGTCTTCGTCACACCATTTAAGCACAAACAAGTTACCTCCTGCTAAATGGTATGATAAGAACACGCATCTGTGAAACTCAACTACAATATCAAATAAGTGATAATCAATCATCTTCGTAATCACCTCTTCAAATAATCTCCAAAAACAAGCCTTTTAAACGTTTAAGAACATTTAAAAATCAATTCGTTAACTTCCCCTTAAACAAAGCATTCGAGATCCAAATCCATCCAAAAATCTTCTTTTGTCCGATGTCGGTCGATACTAGCAGTATTAATCATATATCGGACGAAACTAGCAGTATTTAAAAATACCTCGGACGAAGCAAACAGTACTTTCATAATTCCGTGGGTAGTAGTACTATGGTTCGAATAGTACTTTGAGCTCCTTCCTTTCTTTTATCACTCACGATCCAAATAATCTGCTTATGACCACTCATCTCTTTCCTTCCTTGTACCAAAACAACATTAAACTACGTAGTTAACAAGTGAGTTTCCAAAACCCTAACTTGTGCACAACATTTATCAACCTGCTTATAACCCTAACCATGTTTTAGGGTTTCGACATCCATATGACTCAACTATATTCATCACGTATAGCATCATGTTTCTTCTTTGACATCATAAAATCACGAACATCAGATCCATAAACAATAAACATCAATCGCACCATGATTGAATATTAGACCTATATCGATCACACCTGTTGCTTCTTCATAAACGTCATACAGCCATGAACAAACCTCTAGTAAACGAATCAAATTCATGGACTCCATAATAAAGATCAAGCACCCATGCGCACACCACATGAACATGTGTCAAACATGACATCATGTCATACGTCCACTTCAAATCATCTTTAATAGAACCCACGTTTATAATAATGAAGGTTGTTCGTTTGCTCTTCTCAGATCCCATTCGTCTTTACAAGTTGTTAAGCCCAATATGCGACTTCACTCTGCTGCTGCTCCTTATCCATCATACAAGACGACATCAATCAGAATACCGAAACCCTCCTTTCTTCGAATTAGAACCTTCTATCAGCAAAAATGGAAGAATTGGACTTAAAGTGGCAAATGGCTATGCTCTCCTTGAGGATTAACAGATTTGAGAAGAAGGCAGGACGAAAGATGAACTACAACAATCAGCAACCTGCCAGATTTGACACAAGGAAGGTTAGATGCTACAAATGTCTTCAATTAGGACATTTTGCTAGGGAGTGTAATGTGAAGACAGTTGATGATAAGAAACGATCTATGAAGCCTACAATTAGGTTTCAATAGTTGGTATCAGAGCCTCGTGGCTCTCGATCTAGGATATCAAGGTTTTATTGGTTTTGTGTTTAGTTTTCTGTTTTAGGTCAAATTAAATAAGACTAGGGTTTTGTTCAAACCCTAATTATTTAAAACAAAGAGTATTTTGGTGTTCGGTTTTTGAATAGAAGAAACAGCAGCAGCAAAGATACAAGGATCAACAACATCAGAAGACGTGGATATGATATTTGTTGTTAAAACATAAAAGAAGCAGCAGGGTTTTCATGTTTACTGTTGCACGAACCAGCCCTAGCAGCAGAAACATAGGGTTTTCATGTGTCACATATGGTTCAGTTTGTATGGCGCTCTCTCAGTTCTTACTTCCTAAATGCTGCGAAGGTTATATATGAGTTATAAAACTCATGAAAACCCTAAACGTTTGTGATTTTATGCTGCTGTTGGATGCGTCTTATGAAGATGGAAGAAGGTTGATGTGTTTTGATTTTGGACAAGAAGAAAGATACAACAGGTTATGGGAAGAGATGGCATAGCTAGCACGTTTGAAGGTACAAAGACATATTAGATCTTCATGGTTTGATTTTTCTTATCTATTGCTACTAAAACCAACGTTCCGAGTAAAAGAATTTAATGAGTATAAGTCCTGTAAAATGAGGATAAATGATATGTAGTATTTGAATTGAACTATAAAGAAATAGAAAACCTAAATTTTTAGGATTGGATTTGTTTCCATAAACTACTTCCTGTATATGTTGAAGGACATGGTATGCGGAGGTAAATGGTTAGAACGAATGCAGATAGGTTTGATTGTTAGGAATGCATCATGGTGGGGGTAATGGTGCAAATTATAAGATGGTGATATATGTTCTCAAATTAATCCTGTATAATTGAAGCATCTTGGGTTTGGACTTTGCTGCTATAACTCATTAATAACTGCTATACTTAAATCGAAGAAAGAAAGTTAATACTGTTACTATTTGAGTAGCTGTTTATGTTCTATGGAGGTCACGTGCGTGCATGATTGAAGGTATATGTATTAGCTGTTTGTGGTTGTTTCTGCTGCTCACACACTTTATGCTATTTATTGGAACAGTTATAAATGAAGCAAAAAAGAGATAAGTAATGTTTACCGAGTACTTAGTTAAAACGTGTCTCAATGTACTTAGTAATTGTTCGCACATAGAGCTATATGTTGTTCTACTTTGGGATCCAAGTATACAAGGACTCAAAGTTGTTAAAACTGTTGTGTACAGTTCATTCTATTCAAAAGAGAATTTTGTGCTGCTACACATGTTTATTGCTACAGTTGGGTCCAAGAAAGTATTAAGTTAATAAATAGGTACTGTTCGAGCTTGTGTTGGGAACAACGTATGAAGCTATTCAAGTTTATGATACTACTGTTCGTTGCTTGTTCTATTGATGGTGTTTGATGGTGCAAAAAGAGGGAGCAGCAGGAAAACGTTTTGGACCTGGATTTGTCAAGAGGGTATGGACCATTTATGATATTCATCTTTGATACCGCTCTTGTCCAGAAGTTAGTACCACCTGTATTCACAAGTTAGTACCGCTCTATATGAGTTAGTACCGCTCGGATTTGCGACAACGCAGTGACAGAATAGCAACAGAATTAGTGTCGCTAACAGAATGGGAGGAAGGAGTCATAGTTTAGTGACAGTTTTAGCAACAGTTTAGTGACAGATAATGTGTCGCTAAGAGATTAGTGACAGCTTTGGGACAGAAAAAGTGTTACTAATTGCTTTGGATGGTTTGTACCGCTAGTGTTTTTCACTTAGTACTGTTGGGTTTCATTTTTGGTACCGCTAGCATTGTCCGATGTTGGACAACAAACGCGTTTGAATCTCGGATAGATGATGAAATAATGGCTCGTTTTTGGAGAGTATTATGAAGACATTTGATGCAATGGCTTTTTAATCAATTATGTGACAAGGGTAACCTTTTTGTTACATACAAACAAGGATTGCAAGTAGCTCGCCGGCCGAGGCAACAGTCAACATAAGAGAGTAAGATGGTTATTCAGCACTTAATGATTTTCATTAATAATTACTATTTGAAGCCAACTGATTTCGTGATTCAAGAGATGGTTAGCACACTTTCAAGGGAAGCTTATTGTTAACATGCTTAACCATCTACATGTACCACTTGAGGGGAAGTGTTCACAAGTTGCTTATCTACAAATGACCCCTATTTAATGATTACAAAATGGGGAAGAAGACTATATGGTTTGCAGCTTATTTTAAATGGTGACATGTACAAAAAGATCTAATTTCCAAGGGGAAGCTTTAAAAGATTGTTTCATACATGAATATTGTTTTGTAATATCAAATAGGGGAAGATTGTTAGAATTTGAGATTTGATGATTACAAAACCACATATGAAGAAAAGAAGAAAGATGAAACAACAAGGACTTAATATGCAATATTAAGTTAGCTTCATATCAAAGCTAGGTTTTCTTGTAAATCCTAGCCTCTCTAGTATAAAAATAGAAAGGAGGGTGAATAGTTTATCATACCGATAGTTAGACTCTCCAATATAGTCTAATAGATAGCTTATAGTTTGTGTATAGTTAAGTTATCTAGATAGCATAGTCGACTGATTAAAAAGTCGAAATAGTGTTATAGAGGTTTATTATATGAATAAGAAAACCTTTGTGATAACATTGATGTTCTTATTGTTATTCCCTTGTGCTTTATTATCCAATTAATGTTATTATATCCATGAGATGGGCAAAAAACGATCTTGAAGCCTATCAATTAGTTCAACACTTCTGATTAACAAGCAACAAGTCACGAGAATCTTTGACAAATCACATCTTCAAAGAGACCTAGTGTAGTACACCAGTTTAGATGAATCTTTATAATCCAAACACCTTTATGTGTTGCACCCTTGAAGTCGATAGACTTTATAGTCCAAGAAGATCTTGCAGCTTTTCTTTTCCCTAAACTTGTTACGTGTCCAATTCAACAAGAAAAACCAACTATCATAGCTATTGAGACACATACCTTTGTCATACCTGCTGCTTTTTCTTTGTCTAATATATTACTTCATCTGTTTGAACCCCTTGTTGAAACTAATTATAAAGTCAAAGTATGTTAGGGTTTTAGAAAACCCTAAATCAGTCAGCCTCTATAATAATGTATGCATGATTTTAAGAGTGCCAAGATTTATATGTCGACTTTAATTAGGGTTTTAGGGTTATCACAAGTTCCCTTTTGATCTCCTTGCTTGAAACCTGATCACCAATCCACCTTGTGTCGACTAGTATTAACCAAAAACTCTAATAGATAGTGTTTCGTTGATTAACTTTATTCAGTGACACACACACAAAGCAACACATCAGATAATCATTAATGAGCATCATATTGGAATGAAGAAGTTACCGAATTATACATGTTCTGTTTGTACCAAATTAGGGTTTGTAAAAACCCTAGTTTTACCGAATTCCAGTTTACTGAAAAAGAAAATATGAACCGAATTTGAAGATTACCAAAAACATAAAATTTTAACCTTCTTTTCTTCATAAATTCGTCCATGAAACACCTTGTAGATCCTAGATCAAGAGCCACGAGGCTCTGATACCACCTGATAGAACCTAATAACCTGATAGGTTCTTTGATCGTTTATAGCTCGAGGCTGTTTAGACCTCATCTAGGTGATAACAAAGACAATAACATTGATAACATATATGCACAACGAAATTAAACAAAGAACAATGTTATCATTAATAAGGTTTTCATCATTATCTTTACTATAACAATTACTCCAAGCCCCAATTCTACTTTGATCAATAGTAGAACAGTTACACTCTAACAGGATCAATGAAACATTGACCTTGGGGCTACACCACATAAACTAGATGTCTACATCTTTTTGGATACACACACACGTTTTTCTTTTGTGTATATAAAACTATGTGTCTATGATCTCTTTATATAGAGAGATCATGACTTACAAAGGAAGTTAACATAAAGATATAAACAAGTAAATCTTTTAAACATTAAGAAATATCTTCTGTTATCTTTATCTTCTTAAAGAGATCTTCTACCATCTGCATCATTTGATATCTTTGACTAAATCTTCTATAATTCTCCACCAGCTTGTAGAATTCTTTAATGATGATTCTGATCCTTTTGTTTCATTCTTGTATTTATTTTGTCTCATCAAATCAAGAATCCCAACAAATTATACATGCTAAACGTAACACACTCTAAGTAGGATTGACTACTTATGAATTTCCATCAGGAAACTTATAAGTACTACAACTTGATAAGCAAGACTTGATATGTCATTTTCCCAAAAATCAAATGAGAATCCATATACTTAATAAGTTTTCTCTTAATAAACCTAACAATCACACCATCTCCCAAATAATAGAAAAATGATCCTTGCCCAAATTTGGCACCTTCACGGATCGATGGATCCTTCGTCCTAGATTCATCTTCGATTTAGGTAGATCCGCCCTATGGCATTAGATTTGAACATCTTCCTCTTTTCAATCTCTTGCTTAAAATTCTAACATAGTGTAACTAAACTTTAGTTAATCATCATTTATTTCTACAAAGAAAGCAAACACAAGATCATGAGGTAAATAACCTTAATATGATTTCTTTCATAAAAGACATGCAAAGGTGCATTCTTTGAACACTTTCATTGTAGAGCATTACACATTGTCACTCTTAAGCATACTCCTAGGTCCTAGATGACTCATTCTCTCTTATACTTACAACAACTTGTTTGCACTCTCATTTAACCTTAGAATTCTACACATCTTGATTAGGATTACGACCACAATTACAACATGTTAGTTGAGTCATGTTAGGTCCTCTATGAAAAGATAATACAAATCTTATCTTTGCTACACTTCATTAGGCAAATATAGGAATTATATTTTGTCTAACATGAAAATGAGTATTGGAGAATCTATTGCCCTATAAATTCAATTTGACCTAACGGTTGAATTGCTTCCAAGAGTAGAAGTTTGGTTCGTTGGTATAACCGTAAAATGTCATGTTAGCCTGAAATTGAGCATAACTAGTGAAAGTCTAATATTCATTCTCTAATTTATTAAATGTGGCTCTTCCTAAAATGCCTAATATAGTCTACATCAATAACTTTTGATCTCATTATGAGTTCACACTAAGTCAAGTAAAATTAGGTTTCCTCTTAGTCAATCTTGACTACTGCATCACATATAAATGCTTTGTAAGTTTCAAGATGATACCGTTCTCCCAGAAATGCCATGATATGCTTTCCATGTTTATCTTAAGTGCTCAGCGCAATTTTCTTTGATTTTTCTATTTTTTTCTATATTTTTTTTATCTTTTACTTATACTAAAAAGAAAAGGAAAATATTTTTTTACTTTTTATATATATATATATATATATTTTTTTAAACTTTTGAATTTTTAAAACAAGAACGAAACTTTCGAGGACGAAAGGATCTTCAAACCAAATCAACAAACACAAAAACGTAAGAATCGTAAACACTAGTCCCCGGCAACGGCGCCAAAAACTGATTGGTAAGTTTTATACACGTAAAATATATAATAAATATACTACTTAGGTAAATTCCAACTCTTCACCTTTAACCAAGGTAAAAAGTTAAGACTTACAAAAATAATAAAATATATATAAAATACGTATATTAAACCGGGTAAGTATGATCACCCGGGTCGTTATCCCCAATGACTAGTGAAATTGAAACCACGTTTAGGTTCGGATCCTGATTTGAATGGAACAAAGATATTTTGGATAAGCTATAACTACGAAATTAAGAAGCAACAAATAATGACAATTAAGCAAGTAAACAAATTTTAAATCCCTAAGAATGTAAACTAAAATTTGACTAAATAAAGAAAATTTGCCGAAAATTATTAAAAACTAAAAGCCCCTAATTTTTATTTTTTTATAAAAATTTAATTTAACTAATTGAACTAATTAAAACTTAACCCTAATTATTAATTAAAACTTAATAAACTATTTAAAAACTTAACTAATGGACTAATGGTGCAAAGATCTAAGAGACTAACAGACTAACGGAGGGACTAACTGAAAAACAGCTAAGATTGAAAAGTTACACTATCTACCCTGAGAATCTACCCCGATCACAATTTAAGACCCGAATTAATGTGAGAATTGAAAAGTGCTTTAAAATGAAAAACTCAAAGAAGCAAAGTTGTAAAGGAAGCTAGTGGGAACAAAATTAATAAAGGCTACTTGGGCTGAAACTCACAAATAAGCTCAATAAGAGCTTATTTCTAAACTGTTACAGAAAGGAGGGCTTATCCCTT